>CM070307.1:56717543-56802543 GCA_036321655.1 Quercus alba | reverse complement strand
AAGGGTTTAAAAATTTTAGACATATCCGAAAGTGCTTTCACAATTAAGCGTTGGTCAACAAAAGTTGTTTACCCTAGAACCCAAGTCTCTCTCTTCATATTTAGTTGAAATTGATTTTTTTTTGCTAAAAGTAATGTAGATAAAGTTAAAAGCTAGCTAAAATAGTATAATAGGATCCATGAATGGTGCCAAAAAGTGTAATGGGACCCATAATTAGTAGAAAAATAAGCTAAATAGTAGAAAAATAAGCTAAACAGTCAAAAAAGCTACATTTTTAAGCCAATGCCAAATACAACCTGAGAACCTGTTTGGATGTGCTTATTTGCTTGAGCTTATTTTACTTTTTAGCTTCTTTTTGGTACTATTCATGGATCTCATTACACGTTTTGGTATTATTCATGGTTTCCATTATACTATTCAGCTAACTTTTAACTTTTTTTTTTTTCTACACTTTCAGCAAAAAGTTTTCTTTCTAATCATATAGTGTGAAGAGGGCAAGGGAAAGGAATAGATCAGGAATGTGAAAAGAGAAAGATGGGTGACTTTGTTGAGGAGAGCTCTGCTATCCCACCAAGACTGGCAATGGATTATGGGGCTCACTTTGTTTCAGCCCCTCCCATTTAGTCTCGGTTCAATTCACCATCTTTGTAAAGAAAACCATTGCTACTCCTAATGAAAGTTCAAATAGTGTATAAAACACCCTTGAACATTTAGACCCCCAATTACAAAATAACCAATTCAAGCTTTATGACAAACAACAAGTGTGCGGAAAATGAACGTGAGTTATAAATAGAATTGGTAAAAAATCTAATCCAATTAAAAACACATCCATAGCAGAAAAGAAAAGGCAAAGATTAAGGGAAGGAAGATGCAAAGACAAGGACAACACACGATGTGTTATCGAAGAGGAAACCGAAGCCCTCGACGAAAAACCTCTCCGCCGCCCTCCAAGCGGTAAGTAATCCACTAGAAAATGTAGTTGGGATACATGAACAGCAATAGACCCTCCAAGCCTAATCTACCCAATGTACCTAAGCCCTCCAAGTTTCTTGCTCCAACGAGGTTGCAACGAACCTATTTCTTTTCTAGCTTCCCGGATTTTGCTACTTCACCATAGCATCAACCAATATAGATTGGTTCCTTCCTAAGTGCTTCCCAGAACACCAAATAGCCCTCTCACAGTAATGGATATGGTGAGAAAAGGTTTTGGTAAAAGACCTCTGAAGGGTTTGACAATGGAGAGGAAAAGAGTTGAGGAATTTGAAGAGTCTCTTATGCCAAGATTGTGGATGAATCAATCTTGTTTCACTCTAGGGTTTCTCTCTCAAAATTCTCGCTGAAAGCTTTCTTTCTTTCGTGGCTATAAGGGGTATTTATACTGGGGTAAGAATGGAATGTGAAGAGTCAGGTTTTTCAAAACAGGGCTGGCTCGCGGCTTAATTAAGTCGCGAGATCCAGCCGCGAGATAACAGAACAGCCAGTTGTCCTATTTTGTCGTGTAGTGCTCCAGCTAGCATGACGGTTCAACTTTTGGCATGCCTGGCACGTGTGTGTCTTCTGGTAGCTTGCAGCCGCGAGTCACCCACGAGATCCAGCCACGAGTCTCTGTTTTCTTGCACACTCTTGAGCATTTCTACACTCTATCTCACTCACTACCCTTACAACAATCCTACCTAAATACAGGGTTACTGATTGCTAAAATACAAGCAAATTTGGCACGGAATGAAGCCAACAAAATGGTTGATTAAATTCAACCTTACATTCTCCCGTTTTGGCTATTCCGTGACAAAACTCTAAAACAAACTCTAGACTTAACATGTGAGTTGGGAACAGTTGATCAAAACTCACTCACACCTAACTCTAGAAACTGTGAAGCTCTTGAATCATATGAACATGAAACTCCTAAAACACAAAAATACATAATGATAATTGTATGCAGAAAAGCATGAAATGCATATGAAGCAGGTAATATGTGATTAATCAAAGATGGAGTTAAGAAACAAACCATGGCTTGATCAAACAAGTAATCACGACAAGGTAGTGACCACAATGAACACTTGAGCATACAAGCTAACAAGAACAATGCAAGTTACTCGTATGCCCAACACCCAACCAATGCATAATACCCTAAGTATATGCATCTAGGAACAATCCTACAAGGGCACAAGAGTGACAGTACTTAACAAGAAAATGCATGACATTTAGATAGAAGTACGATTTAACAAAACATAAAGGCTACACAAAGCATGGTACATACCATAAAGCCTACAGATAAAGAACATAAACCCTAAAAGCTTACAAAAGCACCATGGGTACAAACACATTATAAACAGAAAACCATCAACAATATATATATATATATATATATATATATATATATATAAAGTAAACCAAGTTTCAAAACCATCCATGTGTTATGAGTTAGAAACAAACATACACCAAAACCACAGTGTATCAAACCCATAGTAACAATAATTAACCAAAACATAAACCTATAAATTAACAGGTAAGACTAAAACAAAAGTATGTGTACTGCCCCTATTACTATGCACACTTCCCTTTGAACTCTCTCCCCCTTACTGTATGCTCTCCCCCTTTTTGGCACGAATAGCTAAAGGTTGTTGTCTAACTTTTGTTGAATAGCTTCTAGCTGATGGTCTTGAGTCGCATTTGAACATGGTTGTTGGTGGAGTAGAGAAGTGTCACCATTTCCTCAATGCGCTTCTAAATACTTTCAATCAACTACCCACTCTATCAGTTTGAGGATCAGACTATACTTGTGGAATGCTAGTTTGTTGAACTTCAGGGAGGACACGCGAAGTGGGTGTGGTATGTACATGTGTCTCTGACTTAGGAGCAGATGAAGTAACTGGAGAGATGTGTACACTCTTTGGTGTTTTAAAGGAATGACTTTTGCTGGCTTGTAGAGTGAACATGGAGATTGGATGTAGACGGGTCATCATTTTTCCATCTGAGGGAGAAACAATACCTTCACGAAGAATGAACTTCATGATGAGCCTGCAAAATGGAATACATCCTCGAGCTACTGATCGAGCCGCGGTCTTTCTTATGGTCTGAAAGATGTGTGCACAGATATCAATGAGGGCTCCTGTAATAAGATCACAGAGGAATTGAGCTCTTCCAAGATTGATGAAGGTAGTGTTGGACAGTGGATATAGATTAGAGAACATGATCAGCTTTAGTGTGGTCAACTCTGGTGCAAACTTGGCAGTGCTTATGGATGTGCCTATACTAGAGACTTCATGGTCAGGTCCAAGAACTTGTAGAATGTCTTGAGTCTCTGGAGTTCGATCATCATATGGAGTTAGATCCACATTCGTAGGTCTAGTGATGCAGAGAATTTCGGCTATGGAGTTTGGGGTGATGATAAATTCCTTTCCTCTTACTCAGCAAATTAGCTCAACTCCAAGATCACTTAAGTTAGAGTAGCTTTCCTTGACTAGTTCATCCATTGGGTCATCAAAATTCCCAAATAAGTTTGCCCAATCTCTTGGCTCAAAGATTCGAGGGATAAAGGTGGTCCCCAAGGTGTCAAACTCAACCACCCGTTCCACTATAGGAGATGCTCTGTCAAAAATGTTTGAGTAGATGTGTGAGGTAAGCGGGGTTCTAAACCTCTCCAAATTGGAGTCTTTAGATGACTGAGATGAGAGTCGAGTCCTTTTAGCAACCGGGGTTGATGAATCATCAGTTACAATGTCTTTGCCCTTAGAGGATCGACGAGACATCTGCAAGAGAATAGGCACACAGCAAAGAACCAAAAACAGCACCCCAAAGGAAAGATTTCAACTTGATTAGATTCAGATAGAAATGTAAACCAGAGATATCTCACACAATCACAAACATAAGTCAGGTCAGTGCCAAATAAAACCATAAGCAACACTGAATAGCACAAATTTATAAATAACTGTCAACGAGAAAATCTACCATGAGCATGATATGCACAGAAGTACATTAGAGAAATAAGGAAGGATAGCACAAATTAGACCACAGAAGATAGGAACAGGCATAAAACATCAATATGTAAGAACAGTGGAAACCACATACGTCCAAAATAGAGCAAATGGCAGTGAGGCAAAACATACTGAAAATGGAATGTTTTAAAGTAGTACCCTCAAGACAAAAGCAAACACATGTTATGCCAACATAAAAATGTAGTAATATAAGATAGGCAATCCAATGCTTCAGACAAATTTAAACATTCACACTCACAAATGGAGTAAAACACAGAAAAAAAATACCAAACCCATATATCAAATGAGTATGAAAACCAACTAAAGCCAAATCACTGAACAAAGATTAGCACAATGTGACCAACAAAATGAAAACAGATGAATTCAGCATCAAACACAACCAACCATACCCAGCACTCTAAGAGTAAAACGTTCAAACTCAGTATGACACAAAATACAATAACAACTCAAAAAGGCAAGAAAATAATATTCAAAACATAAAATATGAAGTGAGGAAGAGAAAACCCATACCTTTTCTTGATGATTTTGAGAAGAAATGAAGCAACAATGGAGTTCAAAGGGAGTGACACAAAGTGTTTGGGTAAGAGACAGTTGAGAGAGAAAATGAACAGTCACAAAAGTTCGAGGGAAAACCAAAAAAGATTTTTAAAATTGCCTTCACTGTGCAAAACATACATTTTTCGCAGCTTAAGTCGCCAGATAGTCGCCAGATACACCCGCCAAAACACTTTAAACCAAAAGTTTTGAAAAATTTTCTAAGTGTTTTTCACGACTAGAGGTCTCACTCGCGAGGGAGTCACGAGCTAAGTCGCGAAAATCTCTATGTACCCCTCGCAACTGGACCTTCCACTTGCGAACAAGTCGCCAAAACTGACCCGCGAGCTCGCGACTGTGGCATGCAACTTGACTCACCCGCGACTGAGTTGCCAAAATAGGGCAACATTGTTTTTGAAATTTTCAGTTTTTGAAGAACAAAATACTTTCCAAAAACAACTAAAACACTCAAAAATCTTTTTGTGTTTGAATCAACAATGACACAAATGAATATGGCATTCATTGGACATAAACTTGTGTGTTATATGTGGGTATCAACAATGAGATAGTTCTTAGTCTAATGTGAAGTTTCAATGATCAATTCAACCAAGGCATACATAATTAGCACTAGATCATGTGATCCATCTCAATTATAGAAGTATGCATATATGACCTCCCACAAGACTTGAAAACATAATGTGGAGCTTTACATTTGACTCCACTCTCAATCATAACATTTGATCTTTTTGATCTTTTTGAGGCAATCACCTCTCATTGTGAGAGTGATATTTGATATTTCACCTTGATAAGATAGCCTTTAGCTTTTAGAATAATCATTCACTTTAATTTTTTGGTCGCTTTCCCTTTTTCCTAGTCGAATACTAGTATGTGCGACAGGCTTTTGCAGCTCAAAATCTCTTTTCATTTGGAGATTTACATTTGGTGAGCTCTTTTTAGCATAAACAAACAATAAAGAGTGGGAAGATATACAGGCACAAGTCTATGCATGTCTCAAGATCAACATAACCATTTACTAATCATTCATGATAAGTTTGAAGATCTATTTACAATAATCACATAGATTTCAAGATTTCTTCCACCATGATAAGAGTACAAAGGAACAAGCTACGCTCATAAATGCACAAAGCCATTAGCATAAAGGTACAAGGCAAAACAAGTTTTGAGACAAAAAAAAAAAAAAAAAAAAAAACTCAACAATGTCGATCAAACTTTTTGATTTTCTACTTTTTATGAGGTTTTTGGATTTTTGACATAAAAGAAGAAAAAGATTGATCAAAGAAGAACCTAACTTTTGTTGAATAGCTTCTAGCTGATTCTCCTTGGTTCGGGTTTACTGGCTTCCCTAACTAAGGTTTTATGGAAATCACTAAGCCTTTGAGCTTTGATGATTGGGTCTTCGATCTGTTCTATGAGATCTAAGAAGAGCTTTTCTTGCTTGGAAAGAACATTGATAGTCTTGTTCCTACAACAACTATCTTTGCAAGCTATAGGTTCATCTGTGCCTTTGAGGTGCTAGAGGAGACTCCAGAGGGTTTTGAGGACAACCTATATATCTGGCATATCTCCTAGTCACTAGAACTATTGGGAGACTCACTATCTGAGTGGTCAAGTTCTAAGAGTTTGAAGATCTTTTCCTTACTGGCGTGGTCACTAACAAGGGTGTTGATAGGGGATTTGGCCTTAGCTGTACACTCTTTTCTAAAATGACCTCTCTTGCCACAATTAAAGCATTTTCCTGATGCTTTGGGTATGAACTTTCCTGTGGATTTGGGCTTTCCTTTCTTATAGAAATCATCTGTTTTGAACTTCTGTTTTCTATAATACTTGGCTGCTGTTTTGTTCCTATGGAATTTCTTAGAGGGTTCTTTTCCTCTGTACTTGGATTTCCTCTTAAGAATGACTAAGGGTAAGCCATACTATGTACAGAAGTTTCCTACTTCGTACTTGGCTTTACTCTTACTGGCTTGGCTTTGAATTTTGAGAACTTTACACATCTTCATGCCTTCACTTCGGATTGTGCTAGAAATGTCTCCATAAGTTAGGTTATCATAATCTATGACACCTAAGGGGCTACAAAGGGTTTCTTTGACCTTTTCGCCAAATAATCTGGGTAAGCCATTGATAAACTTCTCCTTCCAAAATGGAGAGTTACAATCGCTTCTATACATGACTCTAGTGGTGAACACATCTTCATACCACCTATACTCGCCAAGGGTTTTACATCTAAGGTTACTCAACTGGTCGTAAATCCTAGATGTGATGTTGCTGGGTTTTCCTATGAAGTGTTTCATGATCGTGTAGATCAGGGTGTTTACTTCGTCGGGAATTCCTCTTCCTATGCGTTCATCAAAGATGGGGGTTCCATCCTCATCTTTTTAGATGACATTCTTGATGTCTTCTTTAGACTCTTCTGTTAGGCTGTTGTTCCACCATTGCAGAAGTTTTCCCGTGAATCCTAAAGTCATGAGCTCTATGACCTCTGTGTGGGGATGTCCATCATTTAGGTAGTTATTGGCTACCATGGTCATATGCTGAATCTTGTTTAGGATTTCCTGTTCTGATAAACCATCTATGTTCTACTCATAGAGTTTACCAGTGGATACTGTGAACTAGCTATTCCTTTCCTCAAACTAGAGGTGGGGAGGTGTAGGTCTGGGATACCAATTCTTGGTTAGGCTGGTTGGTTTGGGCTGGTAAAGCTTATTTACCTGTAAACCTCGAAATTGGTTTTTAGATGTTCTATCTCTTTTTCATTATCTGAGGAGGTTCTACTAGAACTGCTAAAGGCTGTGTGGGCTTCTAATGTGACAAGTCAGTGGTCTCGAGGGTCTCTATTGGTTGAGGTGGTGTCTACTGAAGGAGTGACTGGTTCCTTCTTTACTAGTTCCTCAAGCTTTTGGGAGACAATTTCTAAGGCTATTTTATCCTTAGTTCTAAGACTGGCTTGTCTGGTTATGGGGAGCTTGAGTAGGGGTTTTTCTATCGTTTGGATAGGTTTACTAGGGTTTCTTGGCTAGAGGATGACCCTGTTATCAATCCTATCTTCTATCCTATTTAGTTGCTTACCTATAACACCTAGACATTGGTTGGTATAGTTGTTTTGCTCTATTACCTTCTTGACAACCTTTTCTTCACTGGTTGGGTGCTTGAAGGGAGAGGCAACTACATCACTTCCACGATGTTTTAAGGTTATGGCTTCCTGGGGTGGATGACTAGACCGAACAACATTCTTGTTTCCTTTGTTGTCTTCTATGGTCTAGTTAGTTTTGGTGATGACACAAGACTTTTTGTGCCTTTCGAAATGGTTCTCAAAGTATTCAAAGAAAGGGACATTGCTGGATATCTCTTTCATGAATTCTTTCCATTTTTCCAAAACTTCTTTTGTTTGTTCCCTGGTGTGGTTGGCTCTATCTAGCACTGGGTATATGAACCTCGGACATGCCTTGTTTCTTCATGACCTAATCTCTGATGTAGAGATTGACATCTGTGCTTATATCTTTCACGTTTTGCGCAAAACGATTCTATGAACTGAGTCACGAATATGTGTTCCTTTTTGCTGTCTCATTTCTAGGATCTTGAAGCTCAAAGGAATTTACCTAACAGCAGATGAATCTCCCTGCCCAAAACCAAGTCCAATCAACATGCGTACATTCAACGCAAGCATTGGCCATAGTCAGAAGAGAGTCAAATCGGAAACTTCCACATCTTACAGTGGTTCGCGTTTTAGCACTTTCTCCCTTGATGAAAAACTTGACAACATTGTGACATCTGTCCACGAGTTGAGTACCAAGATGTTTGGACTCACATCTACTTTACACCATCACAGCACTCGGTGGGATATGAAGTTTACCTCCCTACAAACTCAATTGGATCAGATTCAGAGGAAGCTAGAAGAGGATATGTAGCTATTCCATGACAAAAAGGGGGAGATGATGTCATAAGGGGAATACAATGAAAGGGGGAGTGATAGCTTGATCAAAGGGGGAGAAAATTATCTAAGGGGGAGTTTTTCAGCAAGCAGTTTCAATATTTTACTTTAAGTTGTTTTTCAGCTGTTTATGTTTGTACCCATGTTGCTTTTGTAAGCTTTTAGGGTTTGTTTTCATTATCTGTAGGCTTTATGGTCTGTACCATGCTTTATGCAGCCTTTATACTTTGTTAAATCAGTACTTCTAACTAAATATCATGCATTTTCTTGTTAAGTACTGTCACTCTTGTGCCCTTGTAGGATTGTTCCTAGATGCATATACTTAATGTGTTATGCATTGATTGAGTGTTGGGCATGCAAGTGACTTGCATTGAGCTTGTTAGCTTGTATGTCTAAGTCTGAATGAGCATTGTGGTCACTACCTTGTAGTGATTAATTGTTTGATCAAGCCATGGTTTGTTTCTTAACTCCATCTTTGCTTGATCACATCATGCTTGCTTCATATGCATTTCATGCTTTTCTGCATGCAATGATCATGGTGTATTGTTGTGTTTCAAGAGATTCATGTTCATATGATTCAAGAGCTTCACAGTTTCTAGAGTTAGGTGTGAGTGAGTTTTGTTCAACTGTTCCCAACTCACATGTTAAGTCTAGAGTCTGTTTTAGGGTTTTGTCACAGAATAGCCAAAGGAGGAGATAGTAAGGTTGAATTTAATCAACTATCTTGTTGGCTTTATTCCGTGCCAAATTTTCTTATATTTCAGCAATTAGTAACCCTGTATTTAGGTGGGATTGTTGTAAGGGTAGTGAGAGAGATAGTGTGATGAAATGCTCAAGAGTGTGTAAGAAAAACAAAGGCTCGTTACTGGATCTCGCGGGTGACTCGCAGCTGCAAGCCGCTAGAAGCAGCACACGTGCCTGGCATGCCAGAAGTTGAAGCGTCATGCTAGCTGGAGCACTAGAAGACAAAATAGGACAACTTGCTATTCGGTTATCTCACGACTGGATCTCACGACTCAGTCAAGCCATGAGCTAGCCCTGTTTTGAAAAACCTGACTCTTCACATTCCATTCTCACCCCAGTATATATACCCCTTATACCCACGAAAGAAAGAGAGCTTCCAGAGAGAATTTTGAGAGAGAAACCCTAGAGTAAAACGAAATTGATTCATCCACAATCTTCACATAAGAGACTCTTCAAATTCCTCTACTCTCTTCCTCTCCATTGTCAAATCCTTGATAGGCCTTTTTACCAAAACCTTTTCTCACCATATCCATTACTGTGAGAGGGTTGTTTGGTGTTCTGGGAAGCAGTTAGGAAGGAACCAATTTACATTGGTTGATGCTATGGTCAAGTAGCAAAATCTGGGAAGTTAGAAAAGAAATAGGTTTGGCACAACCTCGTTGAAGCAAGAAGCTTGGAGAGCTTAGGTACACTGGGTAGATTAGGCTTGGAGGGTTTATTGCTGTTCCTGTATCCCAACTACATTTTCTAGTGGATTACTTACCGCTTGGAGGGCGGCAGAGAGGTTTTACGCCGAGGGCTTCGGTTTCCTCTTCGATAACACATCGCTGTGTTGTCCTTGTATTTGCATCTTTCTTCCCTTAATCTTTGCCTTTTATTTTTTGTTGTGGATGTGATTTTAATTGGCTTAGATTGTTTACCAATTCTATTTATAGCTTGTATTCATTTTCCGCACTCTAGTTGTTTGTCATAAAGCTTGAATTGGTTATTTTGTAATTGGGGAACTAAATGTTCAAGGATGTTTTATACACTATTTGAACTTTCAGAGTTCTTGGGCGATAAAAACATTATCAGTGCCTCGTTGGCCAGATACAAAGATAGTCTACACAAGCAAGATAAAATTGCTGAGATGAGGTCTGATACGGGCCACTATGATCTTTGAAACCACTTTATACACTGAGTTGCATAAGCTGATGGGCCTAAAGTTGCTCAATGATTCTGGGTTTTGGCATTTAGGAATCAAGGAGATCAACGTCTCATTTAGATAACTCGGCACAGCACCATGAGCAAATATTCCTTTAATCTCCTTACAAACAGAACTTTTTACCTCTATCCAAAAATGTTGGTAAAATCATGTGAAGTCCGTTAGGTCCTGGGGCCTTGAAAGGCTTTGAGAGCCCATAGGCATGATCTAATTTCCTCAATAGTTACATCACAATCAATGTTGGCTTTATCCTCCCCAGTTAGGAAGCAATAGGAGAAATTAGACACATTCGAAGTCCTAGTTGACAACCTCAACTCCGTGGTGCACAAATTTTTGAAGTCAGTCCTGATATGCTCCTTTATCTCATTTTCCTCAGTTAACCAATTTCCTACTGTGTCCTTACTACATCTTATTTTATTTCTATGACGCCTCATTACCATGGAGACATGGAAAAAGGTCGTGTTGCGATCCCAAATATGGCTGCATTTAGTCTGGATTTGAGGGCCCAATATTCCTCCTTTTGCATAAGAATAAAGGAATATTCTTACAGAAGTTGCTTTTCTAGGTCCAATAGAAAATCACTAGGGTTATCAGCAAGGGCTTTCTGTGTACCATTCAGTCTAGCTAGCACTCTCCTTTTTTTTTGCAAATAGATTCCCAAACACTTCCACATTCTATTTTTTTGCTCTATCTGCAAAATCCAAAATTGCTGCTTGTAGTTCTCTATCCTTAGTCCAGGCTTGTTGCACTACTCTCGAAAAATCCCGGTGGAGTAACCACATCGTTTGGAAGCGGAACAGTTTATTTAGATGGTTGGCACTAGATTTACATAATTCGATTAGTAGTAGGTAGTGATCCAAAAAGGTTCTAGGCAGGTGGGTTACTATAGCTTTTGGATAAAGGATTCTCCACACGAGATTGGCAAAACACCTATCAATTCTTTCTAAAATAAGATTTGAGATGGGCCTGCGGTTCGTCCAAGTGAACTTAGGACCCGCAAAACCCAAATCTAGCATATTGCACTCATCTAAACACCCTTTAAACTCAAGAGCACTGTTTAGGTTCACTTGGTTCCCCCCAAACCTGTCTTCCCGACATAAAACTTCATTAAAAGCCCCCAGCATAAGCCAAGGTAGATTATGGAGATGGGCCACAATTTTAAGATTATCCCATAAAATTCTTCTTTCAACTAACCTATGACTAGCATAAATTGCAGAAATAAGCTAGGTTAGGTTAGAAGAACATACCTTAATAGAAGCATGAATCTCTTGCTCGGTGGTTGATAGAGGAGACACTTTAACATCATCCATTTTCCAGAGTACCCATAGTCCCCTAGCGTAGCTGATGGTATCCATAGTAATGTACTTATGAAAAGGCAAGCCTTCTATAATTTTTTCTGCTCTGTCTCCACCCACCTTCGTTTCCGTAACAAAAAAAATAGAAGGGCGATGATTAATAGTCATTTAAAAAATTCTTCTTTTGAAATCGGCATTTAAGGCTCCTCTACAATTTTATAGTAAAATATTCATTTTGACAAAATGACCTAGAGGTACCTCAATCTCAGGTGGGTTAGCACTCATTGTCACTGACTCCACCGTACTCCATTCCATCCTCCTCAAAAGACTTTTGAATGTTGTTCACTCTGGCTTCCATATTGTCATGTATTTCAGAATACCCAATATGTCCTCCTTGTAGCACAAGAGTACATCGCACCTCTGCATTGGAGCCATGATTTGGATCAACTTCAATGTTGGGTGATTCCCCATGTGAGTCGTAGCCATCCTTCAGAAGTCCACTATTTTCCTTTCTTGAATGATCCATCCGAATTCATCCTAATGGGGCATGACTGATGGCCGTCGTTGCTTGCTTAACTCTTCTGCCACCTCCTAAGAGACCTTCGGAATGTCCATGAGGAATTTCCACCACCGGTTAGGCATGAGGTCCACACATTGTGGTCTAAAGAAAGATCCCCGGATTTGATGCTTGCTAGAGTTATGGGGAAAAGATGTTTACAAGCTTGCCCCAATTCTTCCTCGAATGATCCTGGAGTTTCTGTCAGTGCTGCTTGAATTTGGGTTATTACCTCATCTGGAATCTCAACTGCTCTGCTCCTGAACCAAATGGCCCACCAAGTTCTTGGCAACGGGGTTAGTCCTATCAAAAACCCCTCCATTTTTGGTCTGGTCACCACTCTCCTGAGCTTCTAAGGTCAATGGAAGATCACCCTTACCCCCAAAGCTGAAGGATAAGCATTTTTTATTCCAAGGGCCCTTCAAATTTCTTACGCTCTTAACCCCCAGCCCTTTGCTTCCTTTAGCCTTTGTCTTGGGCAAATTCTTGTTTCTATTCCCATAAATCTGTCTCATCTCCTTTTGAGTACCATTGCTTCAAGCCTTTTTACAATCTTCCACCATACAATCAATTCCCATCTTAAAGTCCTTTTGCAGATATTGGGCTACAACAATATGTGTGATCTCAGCATTAGAGTCAGCCGACTCACTATGATTTGATTTTTCAAGATCTTTACTCGCTCCCTCATAAATGTGCTCTTGGGAAAGGTCCGAATTACCCTTAGTTTTGGTATGGCTTACTTGGTTCGGTTTAGATGGCTCACTAGTTTCTCCCGGTCTATTAAAGTTTTTTTTTTTCCTTGTAACAACCATCCAGGGTCCATGGTTAGAATCAGACTGAGCCTCCTTTCTAGTTTCATTGGTTCTTGGCGAAGCTTGCCCATCACTCTCCTTGATTGTTTGCTTTAGCTAAAAGCAACAATTTTCCTTCTTATGGCCGAGACATACACAGCTGAAACAAAGAGAGGAAATACCTTAACACAATACACGGTGCACCAGCCAACCCACTCGAATAGAGGTGATAAGAGGTTTGTCCGGTTTATCTGGACACATAACCTCGTGTAGCCACCTTTCGTTTCTGATGCTACATAAGAATCTATACGAAGCATAGGCCCGATCACACTCCCTATCTCCCTTAGCACTGAAGCATCATAAAATTCAATTGGCAACTCAGTACCCACACTGCGACCGACAATAGCTTGGCCTCAGAGGCTTTGAAGTAAGGTTCCCACGGCATGATTGCGAGGAAGTGCTCCTCGATGAACCATGGTCCCCCAAGGAGCACGTAATCATAATCATCGCTATTGCTAAACCTGATCGGAAAAAAGTCTCTACCCAAGTACACACAATCCATCTTCGCCTTTGGTTTCCACAACGCATTGATTTTGAAAGTGAGGTAGTTAAAACCAATTGATCTACCATACACTTTCACTATCAAAGCCTTGGACGATGGTGCCCTTATGTGAGCCTTAGTTTCTTTGGATAGTTTCACCTCAGCCATACCTTCTAGCAAAGGCTCTAGTTCAGCATCTAACTCATACTCTTCCTCCCAATCTTTGTCAAATCTGAAAGCTTGTTCATAAGCTCCAGGAATGTCTCCCACGAGGCTATCCTTGTAGCTCACAAGGTTCGTTGGCTGCAAGAAGCTTCTAGCTCCATTGCTTTCTTTGAATTTCTTAACACTGTGATGTAGCTTGTCTTCTTCTTCATTGCTGCGTTGGGTCGGCGTAGAGAGTTCAACTTCCATTTCTGACCATTTTCTAACTAAGTTTCACGCTAAGACAGACATACTTTAATTTTGATCCACCAAATGGAGATTGTAGGAAACTAGCATCAAAAAACTAACTATTCAGTTAGTTGGCCCCGTTTGCAAACAATTTGTGATTGTAACAACTCGAGCCTTAGAGGGTCGATTTAGGGCCTCTAAATCGAGCCTCTAAGGCTCGGTTTACCTGGTTTTCCATGCCAAAAGTCCACGTGGAGTACACGCGGAAATCGAGTGTCTGAGACTCGATTTCCACGTGTACTCCACGTAGAAATCGAGTGTCTGAGACTCGATTTCTACGTGGAGAACACGTAGAAATCGAGTCTCATAGACTCGATTTACTTAAAGTAAAATTGAGTCTCTGAGACTCGATTTTTACACATTCAGACCCCCCACTCACACGTCTTGGTCGTGTCCATGTTTTTTGTCTCTTTTGGGTGTGCGGAGAATATCTGACTGTGCCATCATGTCTGTGTTTTTGAGTGATTGGTCATGTCATTTTGAATGTGCAAAGCTGACCAGCTACTGTGTTTTTTTGGTCTCTTTTGGGCGTGCCATCAAGTCTGTGTTGTGTTTTTTTGGTCTCTTTTGGGCGTGCCATCAAGTCTGTGTTTTTGAGTGATTGGTCATGTCATTTTGAATGTGCAAAGCTGACCGGCCTACTGTGTTTTTTTGGTCTCTTTTGGGCATGCAGAGAATATCTAACCAGCCTGCTGTGTTTATTTTGAATGTGCAAAGCTTATAAAGAAAAGTCTGACCAACACTGTTTTGGCATTGGTCATATCCGTGTTTTATTTTTGGGTGATTGGTCAGTAATAAAAAACTCTCACACAACCTCTCACACAACTCTCAGAAAATATTTTGACTGCCTGACACAACTCACACCTTCAGCAACTTCTATCACAAAACCTCTCTCAACAACTCTCACAAAACATCATACAACTCTCATAAACTCTCATACATCAGCAGCAAAACATTGCTCCTCTCACTCTCATACAATCTCAGTAGTATATTTGCTCATCCTCATGTCAAGTAAGGGTCTCCTCCTCACTATCTAGTTGGTTGTTTAGTGTATATAGCTGCTTTAAAAAGTGTTGCTTGCATTGAATTTGTCATGCCATTTCTTGATAAAATATTTGTTTGTATTAAATATTTGTATTTGTTTTCTAATAAGATATTTGTTTGTATTAAATATTTATATTTGTTTCCTGATAAGATATTTGTTTGTATTAAATATGTATATTTGTTTCATAATATTAGTTTTTTATTTTTTTTGAGTAACCGGCCTGGAAGCCCAAGCAGGGCTCCTTATGTATATTAGTTGGTTGTTTAAATATATGTATATATATTTATATTTATAGAACTATATGTTTAAATATTTATATATATTTTTTTATTTTTATTTTTATTTATATATTTATACAACTAAATGCAAATATAAATATAAATATATATATATATATATTTATATTTATATATTTATATAAATATAAATATATAGTTGTATAAATATATAAATATAAATATATGTATATATTTATACAACTATATATTTATATTTATATATTTATATTTATATATCTATACAACTATATATTTAAATATATTTATACAACTATATATTTATATATTTATATAAATATATAAATAATAGACACATAAGGAAAGAAAAAAGAAACAGGTTCAAAGAATTGTGCAACCTCCAACTTTTATGAAATTCCAACCATGAGAAAGACATTATTGAATACAGTAAAAGCTATGAAAATAATTGGGTCACCGGTCCAGTTGCACCTAATTAAGCAGCTAGCATTTTTCCATTTTCTGGATGACATAAAGCTGATGACATATTAGTAGATCCGAAACAAGTTTACTGTCATGACAGATTTTTTATTGTATGATTTTTATGATTCAGAGTCAAAATTTGAGTTTGTATATCACATCTAGTATATTTCACTGTATATTAATGCCTTGATTTTCAAATTAGATGATATGTCTAATTTGATTGATCATGATCATATTCACATTAGTGTTTTTTTTTTTTTTTCTTTTGTCTGATGAACCCTGCTCTATGTTATTTCATTAATAGTAGTGTAATAGGGTATGCCATTAATTTCCGTAGCACTGGAATGATGATATTTTTATTTATATTTTTGTTAGAGCTGAGTTTAAAATTTGTAATGGGGGTGAGTTTTGTTTTTAGTTTTTTTATTTGTTTGAGTACGAAATTATAATGATTGAGTGTGTTTGTATGTGATGTGGGGTGAGTATATGCAATTGTTACACTTTTAGATCCCTTGTAATTTTTGTACTTTGAGTAGATAGAAAAGGTTTTGTAATTCGAACATAAATGAAAGAGATAAAATATGTCACTAACATAAATTTCCTTGGCTTGGTTCTCTAATAGGTTCACAATCTTTGAAGAATATTGATATAAATGTATACTTCGGTGGACCCCTTCACAATCCTGAAGGGATTGACGGATTCCCATTTAGAGGGGAGGGTATCGAATGCTACTACATGATGTTACGTCGTAAGTTGAAGACGTTGAATGATTTGAAGAGGAAAATAATGGACGAATTGAAATTGAATCGTACTTGGTATGACATCAAGATTATTTATCGTTACCCACAAGAAGTCCTTCATGAACGGATAAATTATGGGTATATGGCGATCAAAGAAGATAAACATGTAAAGATGATGTTTAATAGGATCAAGAAAATGCCCCAAGTAAATGCTGCTGAGTTGTATGTAAGTTTGGAGGCGCTTGCAGATAACACTACTGAGGTGGTGCAAGAAACAACTACGGCTTTACAATTTACAGCCTTAGATGATAGATGCAGAAAATGCCCCAAGTAAATGCTGCTGAGTTGTATGTAAGTTTGGAGGCGCTTGCAGATAACACTACTGAGGTGGTGCAAGAAACAACTACGGCTTTACAATTTACAGCCTTAGATGATAGATGCACTACAATGGGAGGGTATAAAATGGGAGGGTATACAATGGAAGGGTATATGATGGGAGGTTATACGCTCCCATCTCAAGATCATGTTGCTAATACTAGTGAAACCCTCTATCCTCAACAGACACATTTAGAGGAGGAAGACGAAGACGAAGATCATGTTGCGAATGATGGTGAAAATGTTGAGGTTGTGGATGAGTACGAAGAGAGGCTTGAGCAAGGCGACTTTGAGAACGATGTGGATGAACATGAAGTCGTTCCCAATTTTGAAGAGGAAAATATGGAGCACCATGATGAAGGTGATGCAAATGATGATATTGGTGTCCAGCATAATAGAAATACGACCACTGGCTACAGACCTCCTACTAAGTCATTCTACTCAAATACTTGGGAAGATATGGTTGATCCTTCACGTCTTCAGATACCATTTGTCTCTACTTGGGAAGATGGGATGCATTTTTCTAAAGCGTTGGCTTTTGCAAATAAAGAGGCGGTGAAGCATGCATTGATAATATACGCAGCAAATGATAATAGAAATTTTATAATCCAGAGGTCGACCAAAACGAAATTGTGCGCCGCATGTGTTGACGACAACTGCAAGTGGTATGTTGGGGCATACATGAAGACTAAATTCAATGGTATATGGATGGTCACGTCTTATGTGGGTCCACACACTTGTATACCCTTTGGCCTAAAAAGAGATGGTAGAATGATGGATTCGTATTTTGTTACATCAGAAATTGTGGGAAAATTGCAAAAAAATCACACTGCACGTATTGATGAGCTGTGGGAGATCATACGTACTAAGTATAATCATGAGCTTTCTTACTATAAAGTATGAGACGCAAAACAAAAGGCAATTGCTAAGATATTTGGGGATTGGGAGGAGTCTTACCAAAAGTTGCGAAAGTTGTTGTTGGCATACTTGGATGAGGACTTAGGTACCCAGTACAGCTATCACACCATACCTAGGCCAGACGAAGGTACTGCGTTACTACGCTATGTATATTGGGCATTCGCTCCATGCATTGCTGCATTCCAATATTGCAGGCCAGTGATTAGTATTGACGGGACTCATCTGTATGGTAAATACAAAGGGGTATTGATGATTGCAATGGCAACCGATGCTAACCAAAAGGTTTTGCCTCTCGCCTTCGCTGTTGTGGATAAGGAGTCAGGGGCTAGTTGGGGGTGGTTTTTAGAGTGTCTCAGGACTTCCATAGAGCATGTCATACCTAACGATGGCATTTGTATTATTTCTGACCGACATAAAGGTATCAAATGTGCCATTCGAGAATGGCCTAAACGTGAGGACGGAAGAGAACAGGTATATCACCGATATTGCCTTCGACATGTTGCTAGCAACTTCAACAGACACTTTGATAACCCGATTCTAAAGGCATTGGCCTTGAAAGCTGGATATGCGAGTAATGAAGCTAAATTTAAGTCCATAATGCAAACCAATAAGGAGGCCGAGATTAATTTACTGAGGGGTGTAGACCCTACTGATACGCGGATTGAACGTTATATGCCGTACACATATCTAGTGAGTGAGGATGTGGAGAAATGGACCCAGTCACATAATGGTGGAAGACGTTACGGGGCAATGACAACCAATATCTCCGAGTGCTTTAATGGGGTACTTAAAGGTGCCCGCGGTTTGCCCATTGCTGCAATGGTTCATTTCACTTGGTGCAAACTTGTTGCATATTTTCACGATCGACATAAACAAATTACTTCTGATCTCTCTCGAGGTAAGCTGTGGAATGATTATGCAATGGAGATCTATAGCAGAAATGAGCAGAAAATTGCAGGACACACTGTGAGGAATTTTAATCATGCAGAGGGTGTATATCAGGTGGTTACCCCGTACAATGACCATAGAGGTGGAGGGGGAAATCACAGTCATGAAGTGCGCATATTTGCTAGAACATGTGGTTGCAGAAAGTGGCAAAACTTGAAGATCCCTTGTTCACATGCAATTAAAGTTCTTCAAGGTCTGCATCTCAATGCGACCAACTATATTGACCCATGTTACAGTTTGAACAACGCCATTCTCACATATTCACATAATTTTGCGGTACCAAAGTCAGAGTTTGAGTGGAGGGACGTTTTCGGACCACGATGGGTGCCTGACCCACTGCTGTTGCGGGGCATAGGTCGTCCTGTGAAGTCAAGAATAAGGAATGAAATGGATGGGGTACGGCGAGAACAGGGAAGCCGGAGGGAAGATCCAGACTTGAGGGAGACTCAACCGAGGCAACGATGCGGAGTGTGTCATCAAGAGGGGCATAACCGTAGAAGTTGTCCCAATTCCCGTGGGGCATCGACAAGTGGTACTGCTATAAACTAGGCAAGTGCCCTCACTGTTTTTATATAATATATTCAGAATTTCATTTTCTTATAGTTCTTTGCATTTGGAAACTAATGACCGTGTTTTAATTTTTGGCAGGCAAGCGGAAACTCGATTTTGCTAAGTGACATTGTACGTGGGACTTGTGGTTATCTTCTGTATGGACAAGTGCTAGGTGACTATGTAGAGTCTGTTGTATCAGTATGGAGAAGTGCTTGGTGACTATGTAGAGTATGTTGTATAAGTATGGTTTAGTATGGACAAGTGGTAGGCAAATATGGAGACTATGTTGTATTTATTAGTTGTTATTTTGGTTATTGTTGAATGTTGTTGTAATTGAACTATTTGCTGTCCATTGTACTTGTTACTATAGTTGCGTTGTGCAGCTTTTGCCTATAATGCCAGCAATTATATTACTTTGGCATTAGTAGGTACTACTTTGGCAAATTCAACCACAGGGCCCTCCTTTGAAGCGATGATAGCTAGTATTGAATGTTTTTTGTCCGTTAATAGGGAACCTATAATGGGTATGAATAGTAACTGTTTGAATCCAGTTGTTTGTATATGATGTACGAGCCATTTACCAGTATCATATGCTTGTATCTACTTGTTTACCGCTGCTCATGTTATGTGTTCTGGATCTAGTTTACTGCTGCAGGGGAAGGGAAACCAATTATGGTTTACTGCTGCACGAGTAGGTGCCAAAAAAAAAAAAAAAAAAAAAAAAAAAAAAAAAAAAAACCCCAGTGGAAATCGACTCTCTGATAGTCGATTTCCTATGGAAATCGACTATAAGATGGTTGACTTCCACTGGGGGATTTTTTTTTTTTAATCCCAAGTTGGGAACTAATTTCAACAGGCAAGTGAAAAGGGGTATTTTTATAACTTATTGCTTTAAATAGAAACGTATAGATGTAAAAAGTCACGACGGATATAACAGTGAACTCAACTTTCCTATTTTGTGCATAAAACTAACTACAATGCTGAAATTAAATTGCAAGAGTCAAATTAAATGAATTAGGTTATTTGTCTCCATATATTGCAAGGACATACCTTAATGAAATTTTAGACTAAAGAGAACCACACCAAGTCTAAAAGCTCAAATTTGAAACTTTCTTACTTTATCACACAGGCTTTAATGTAAGACTTTGATAGACGGTATATTGTAACCATTAAAAAACAGGTACTAAGCATAAAAATAGAATTCAAACGCTACTCATCTCAACGAATCATGCTATATTATTCAAATATTTGCATTCATATTCACGATAAAATCACAAGGCTGGTACAGTTTAAGTGCCAAAAGAGAGAGAAAAAAATTTGAGTAATGTTTTTTTACACATTAAAACATGTTATTTGAAATATAGTACCAAACACATTGACGTGTCTCTACGCCCCTTAGCATTCCAACTGTCTCCCTAGTGGTGTAAGACATTGACGTGCCTAGAGAGACCGTCCTCACACATTCCACCGATGAGATTGAGCTATAATCCATCATTGATCCATTCTTCACCAAATTGACCCCAACATTCAGCTCTCCACAATCAGATTGATAGATCAACTCATTATTGAAGATTTCAAGCTTCCACTAGCCCTTACGTGCCACCTAAAGCCTTGAAGTCACATCCTATGCACTACACATGACACCACCCAAATAGACTTATGGTGGGTTAGGTTGGGTTGTGTTGGTGGGTTGGATACACACTCTACACAAGAAGAGCGATAACGATAAATTTGAACTTAGAATATTATAATATTCTCTTATATAAATGGAGAATATGTTATTATAGTGATTTTTTAAAAAATATATTATAGTTAGTTGACTAATTTAAACATATCCAAGAAGATTTTTAAAATATTGTACACCCCCACTCTATGGAATACATGTTACATATTACAATAAGTTTAAATTATTATATAGTTTTAGATTTGTAGCATTTTTTTTCTTTCCAAATATAATTATTATACCTATATTGTTGAAATTTTAATTTTCAGGTAATTTTTTGAATTTTTATTATTTTTATTGCTTTTCTAGGGCCCATATCTTTATTTCCAATACCTATTTTGTTTGTATTTTTTAACCTAAAACTAAAGAGTTTGACAGAAATAGAATAAAATTTCATGCTTTTCAACCTAAAAATGAAGAAAAATAAAATAAAACTTCGAGCCCAAAATTAAATTGGACTGAATGGACCTAAGTGGACCGAATAGGATTGAAGTGGACTAAAATAGACTAAATGAACCTAATAGACCGAATTGGACTGCAATGAACCGAATGAACCTAAATGGACGGAATGGACCTAAGTGGACCGAATTGGACCAAAATAGACCAAAAGGACCAAATAGATTGAATTGGACCGAATTAACCAAAGTGGACCTAAGTGAACCAAATTAGACCGAAATGGACCAAATGGGACTTAACATAAAGTCATAACCCTTGTAGGTCTTGCATGAAATACATATGCCAGATCAAACGAGCGCTAAAGTTGATGCCAAAGTTGGCACTTAACATAAAGTCATAACCCATGTGTTTATAGTTTTGATCTTCATGGCGGTCAACATGAGACCTATTATTTCCCAACTATAAAATGCTCACTGCTTGTTCCGAGAAACTAAAACTGGTTTTTCAGTAGTGCAAACCATCTTGCTTCTACAAAACCATCAGTCATGAATTGCTCAAAATGATACTGTCCCTTTTGAAACACTATTTGAAAGAATCTTAACACAAGCTGATCGGACAAGTTCACAAAATATAAGCCAAACAATCTATAGAGGAAGTTCATACATCAAAAGGCACCATGCTATTCTCTCATAACTTGACCAATCAAAGACTTAAAAATAAAACGTATTATGCAGATCTTATATTAGTTGCTGGGAAGCATAAGCAGGTCTCCGTCCATTAACTTTACGCAGAATATGGTATCCTCAAGGCCATTCTCTGGGCAAGCCAAGGTCTTTGTGAATCTGGGTCAATGAAACGATGCATGAGGAACTGTTCTGCTTCTTCGTCTATCAATTCTCTAGCCCATGTGACCCTCTTTGATGGGCAACTACCTGGCCCATAGCACCTGCATTTTTAATTGAAGCATTCCATACTTATTTAGTGTGCTATTAAGAATAAACTTTCATAAAGACACCAGCATCCATTTCACAAGAAAAGTCAAAGAAAAGAAAATACAACCAACTCAACCAAAACAGTAATCCAACATGTTATCAATTCATTTTCATTTTCATCTCTACTCAGCATCAAAAAAAGGTTATCATTTCAAATCTGTTGTAGATTAATATAACATCATGGTATCATCCAAACTCACTCAGGCCCCTGACAGCTGGATTTGATCAACTAAGTTCACAATTTAAGACAAGTTTTCAGTTGGTGAATGATATCCTATGTGTTTTACATGTAGGCTCTATAAAGTTAGAGGAAGCACTAAACGTGATGTACCTGTATTCATAAAAGCAAGCGCTTCTTTCGTTCTCTGTTTTGCCCAAGTTATCCCAGCCAACATGGTTTATGCATGCATCCATATATGTGTATGCATAGACAACCCTTCCAAAAGGTCCCCATGGTTGTCCAAGATATGCATATGAAGTTCCTCCAACGCCAGTGATCACACATCTGCATCAACATAAAAAATATTCATAGGTGACACCCATAGTAGCAGGTGAAGTTTTGGCCCAAAAACTAGAAGGGCCAGGGGAAAAGGAACAACTAAAAAACGTAGACAACTTATTGGCAAGACATGATTAATTTAATGACATCTCTAAAAAACGCATTTGCTACTGTAACCAGGATAAGTATGAAAGCCATAAATTTATCTGGCTGTATCAGAAGTGTAATGCATTCGTTTGATATATAGTTTACAGAAGCAAATAACTAGAATAGTAGAAAACAAAGACAGAGGAAAATAATATAAAATTATATAAAAATTTGGGCAGAACCAGATCAATTATTAATGCAACTGCAATTATAATCAATCTTGAAATGACATACAACATGCAACAACTTAGCACAGCTCCAGTTTAAAGAGAGACAATCTTTAGCAATGTGACTCAATAACAGCTCTGGATACGCATGGGTTTGAAAACTTCCAAAATTTAAAATTTTAAATCAATGTGGAGCATTCAAAACATCCAAAGAATTAAGGAGCATGTAATTAATCGTATTTTTAATTCAAAACTTCAACCCTACCCGGCAAAACTTAATCTTTATTCACCGTAATAAATCTACTTAAATTCTCTGTCAAGACCAACCTCTTTTGCAGAGTTTTAAGCAAGCTATCACAGTAAGCTTTGGCAGCAGAGAGATCAAATTTGCCTGTGTCTATAATAACCTTTGAGAAGTTTGCAAAAATAATTGTGGCACCCAATTTCTGAAACTCGGCCAACAATAATGCAAACACCTTTTGCATCACCTGTAGATATTAAAAACAACCAAAAGAAGTCAGATCAATTGATTAGGACTTAATTTAGGTAAAATTCACATATTAAATGAATCACCATATCTCACAAGGTATACAATTATGAGAAATCCAATTCATTGTGAAAGATCTATTTTTTTTTTCACAAATAAAATAATTCAAATCATTATTATAACTAGCTGATGTCCCGTGCGAGACACACGTATGTTATAAGTTCATTTCGAAATATTTGATAAGAAATTATTTTTATGACCAATTTATAATACTCATTAAGTAATATAATATTTGAGAAATAAGCTTCAATTATTTACATGCCATTAGAAAAAGGGAAATTTATAATACTCATTAAGTATTGTAAAATTTTAAGATTAATATAATTTAGAATATGAACCTATTGTAATATTGCTTGCATAAATTGGCAAATATTTAATTACTTAGAGTGGACGTTAAAATACATATAAATAGACAAATAACCATAGAGGGGGGAACTATTATGTCTCAGAATCACTTAGGAAATCGTGAATTCAATCACTTAACCATATTTTTTAACACTCCCTCTCACGTGTGAGACCCAACACATGGGATTTTAAACATTTTAAATGGGAGAAGAATACAGACAATGATCAAACTCAAGATCTCCTGCTCTAATACCATGTTAAATTACCAATTGTCCCCAGAAGTTTAAATTGTTAGGAGATGGTGAATTCAATCACTTAACCATAATTCTAACACACAAAGATGAAAAATAGGCAAACAAAATCAAGAGACAAACATGTGCACTTACATTTGCAAATGCATTAGTAGGATCATTCATCTAAGAGTTAAACCCTTTCCAAATGTGTTACAGCAAAGAATACGGGAAAGAAATCCCATAGTTTAGCGTAACTTAAGATGCTTGGAACCAATAAGTTCACAAGAAATTTCTATTGCCTATACTCACGTTTCAAAGCTAAGAAGGAAATTCATAAAAGCCCTTAAAAATTAGCATTGTAGAGGGACAGGATTAATAAGTAATATAATTTTTACATAGCATGCAATAAAAACTTCCACACTATTTGAGCATTATTGGGAGATCTTGCATATACATTATCCCTATGATATCTACAGTTTCCAAAAATAGAAAGACCCAAAAAGAATGCCTATAATGCCTCAATAATGCCTTAAAGCAATTTTAAAGTCATCTTAAACAAAAGTAGATGTAACCTGCTATACTTATTTCATGCAACTTACACAACTGATCATGAAATCATAAGTTGTACTCATAGAGTCTAAAATTTTATGTTTGACATAAGTTGTACCCATTGTCTCTTTGCCAGCTGAAAAAAGACAATATAAAGCGCTAAAAAAATATAAAGTTGCTGATGCAACACCTCATACATTAAATTAATCTAGTTTTGATAGTTTGCAATCTACAAATAAAATACCCCACATTTCTGTTAATGCACAAGCAGAAAACATCAAACTTCAAACCATATAGGAGATTTCCTAACCAATCTGTTTTTTATTGGTAGCCAACATGAGAACACAAGCATAATTACCATTTAAAATAAAGGGTAAGAAACTTGTGACATTAAACGGAAATGAAGACCAGTAATATAACTATATAAGAAATCATGCACAAGGTATGCAACAAGAACCATATATGCCTATTTCAATTTCTTAAATGATTATAGGTTAGCATACTGACCTCAACTTCAGGGTCTGCAAGGAGGGCTGCAAGTTTTTTGCTATATTTTCTAAATTGATCTTCATCAATTATAACCTATTCATAATTCATCAAAGAAGAAGGAAATTAAACCTCAAATACCTTTCATATGAAAAAATCTGGTAGAAGCACCATTATTGTAACTTTAAAAGAGCTAACAGTAAACATACCTCATACAAGTTAAAGCTACGCCTTCCATGAGGAAGAATCTTGCTTACGCACCTTCCCAGAAATTCTTCTGTTACAGTTGCTTTTGAGTTGAGGTAAAATACCCTAGGAACAGTCATGGGAATCTTAAGCATGATTCCTTCTAAAACAACCCAAGCAAAAAATTGGCCATCTGAACTCGGAACTGGCTGTATAATCTAAACCATAGAAAGAAGAGATCAACCTTCAATTCAAACCATTCCATCTAAGTGTTTAAAACGAATTAAAACCAATACCTGCCAGTGGCAGCGTGTTAGAGATGCTTCATGCCTCTTAAAATATGAACTGACACCAGATCTGCCCTGAGTATCTTTATGATTTCTCACATCACCCAGCACTTCAAGAAGACCTTTACCACGGCGTGGGGTCCTTGAATTGCTCAATCTGTTAAAGTTAGTGCCATTTTACCAAGTAGTAGATTAGCAACATCATCAGGACAAAATATCTAAGCTCACGTTAAGAGACTTGCATACATATCACAGTTCATTTGAAGTTCTACATATAGTTGGTGGGTAGAACCACATATTTGGCCAATCAAATAAAATTTACTAAGGACCTGTTTGTAGTCCCATGGAAAGTGGACAGTTATATTCTCATACGACCTAAATGATGCGGAGTCATCCACCATAGTTGTTGGGATGGATCAATTTTTAAGAATTAAGAAACTCCATTATTTAGCTTTTTATGTTTATGGTTGCCACTTTTGAATTGCTTCATTGATGACTATATTTTTTCACAAAATCATATCACATAAACAACAAAACAATTCATTGTCCTTGGGAAATAAAAACAGGCCCTATTTTTGGTCAGCCTAATCTTTTTAGTTACACAATTCTATGCCAAACTCCAAATGGAAAAACAATATCATTTTATAAATAATAAAATGTAAACTGGTTCTTTCAATGTTATTATCAGATCTATTGTATGGAAGAAAACTCAAAACAAAAGATGTACTAGGCAAATTGTGAATCACATTTGTACAATATCCAATCTGTATGAACAGTTCTAAAACCATCAGATGGGCCTTTGTACATAGGAAACAAAGAGCATACCTTTGCCTCTTCCTTCTCTCTAGAGTATCTTTCCACTTTCTTTTCTTCAGTTCAAGCCATCCTCGATAATCTACATTTTTGTCAATATTTTCAGAAGAAAGGGCAGGTAGCCTATGATCAGTTTGTTGTTGCAGGCAGCCTACTTGGTCATTTGTCTTGACAGAGTTTTGTCTATTATTAACTTCATAGCAACGAACAATTGGTCTAGGTCCAGTTACAGATTTTCTGCTTTTGTTTCCAAAGTCCTCCAAGTCTTTAACAATTTCTTCATTCATCACACCATTGTTGCCAGCAGCATCACTATTCTTTTTCAAAAATTCATCCCTGTTCAACGAGCTGAAGATATCAACTAATTTGCGTTGTCGAAACTTGTCCTCCTTCTCACGAACCTTCTTATGCAGCCAATCAGGATGTACTACCCTAGGGACGGGATTCGCAACCTGAAAATTTCAACTCATCTTACATGAGGCACACAAAAGAAAAAGGGAGATAGATAACTTCAACAAATAACAATGAACAAGCAACAAAACCTTTTGCATTGCTGCAAGGAATAGTAATAACTTTCTGAATTGCTGAACTAAGCCTTTGCTTGTAATAAGACCAGTCAATAATGGATCGAATGCCCACATCTGATGAAATGTTGCACCATCTCCGCACATAATGCTTCATTATTTCTGTGAATTCAAATGTGTACATGCTTTCTTTAGTACATAAACAAGAAGCAAATGAAATTTAAGAAAACCATGGCAGAACTTTACCAGCATCAGTTTCAAATATTGCAACAGGAACAGCACGCTCACTTAAGAAAACCTTGGATGATGCATTTAAATTTGGCTACATGCAAGTGGTATAATTAAAATAAATGTCAGATAATTGATGAGGATTTTGACAGTTGACATAAAAAAAACAAACACCAATTACTATGTAAAGCATGAAGAGCAGAATCGTACTTGGTTTTGAAAGTAAAGTTCTCCGGAAAAGATCCAGGGAGCACACACCAGATACCATCTGTATCTAATTCAAGTGGTTTTCCAATTTTTTCAACCAATACGCGAGCATTCTGAATTATTTTTGCTCCTGTATACGTAACTACTCCAGCCATTTCCATTGAGTACCATCTTGCACCCCTGGAAGAAATAAATGTTTGAGAGATAACACAAACACAGAAGCCACTGTAACAACAGGCTCTATACAATTAGTTTTCAAACCAAATGGAAATCACCAAACTCAGTTGCGCATGACGTAACCATAGAAGGAATTCAGTATACACTTATGGGCAAGTTGTAATGAATCATAAAGCACTACCATATCCTACAAAAACAATACGAGACTATGTAACTCATCATCACAAATTGACTATATTCCAATTGTTCCAAAAGCTGATGAATAATCTTCATACTTGTGCTTCCTGGATTTTTATAGAATTTCCACTAGCCTTGGCTTCTGACAACTTCCCTTTCCAAACCTTGTTAAGTCCTTTGTATTCATACCTTCTGTCCCGAAAGCTTGAACAAGATCAAAAGAAATGCGACTTAGTGAAAAGAAAATGTAATTCAGGAATACACAGACGCACACAAAAGGACTTTCCTTTTGAATATTACAAATTCAGAATTTATAGCATAACAAAATTTTAACTGCTCACCTACGAACAGTGTCAACCTAAAATGGCTTTTCCCGCATGCAGATCCCTGCTTCTCGGAGTTCAGTGACTGGCTTATCAAGTACCCGTTTATATGCCTGCAGAAGACAGTAAAATTTATTATCTCTGGTATTACTTAAGCAAAAACATCTACTAGTACCAAGTGAGAAATATACCTTCTGACTGTACTTTTTTAGACGCTCTTTTAGCCTCAATTGTTGCTCTGTCTTTGGTAGGTCAAGAAAAGATTTTGGCAACTGACCACCAGTACCATCAACGAACTCAGACTCAATTTGCTTCTTCAAATGATAATAGTCACTGAAGTTATTAAGGAGATGTGCATACACAATCATCAGTCAGTCTTTTATTGATGCACCTATAGAAATAAGGGAAGACTGAAACTAGAAATAAAAACCTCTTCTTTACCATGAATGTCTCTCCACGCCAAACCCATTCAAGCTTTCGTAGACAAGTTTTTCCTGGACGGTTGAAATCACATGCAGTGCAGACCTCATCTGTAACTATTGATGGTGGCTGGAATAAAACAAGAAGAAACCTTGGTATACATTGATAGCAAAGGTACAAATTGGGGGGATGAGACCAACAAAAACTATTTGATGATGCTGATGTACAAAACAAAATAAACATTTAAAACCACTAATATATCAGCTAAAATTGGAAAAGACATTGTAATGCACTAATCAGGAGATAACTCTCAAAGAAACAAGATAATTAAGAGGCATGAAAAAAGCATGTTAATGAACACAAAACCGTACCAGAGCAATGTTGATATGTAAATATGTTCATTTTCTTCTCTCTCACTTGCCGCCACACCAACCCCACCACAACTGCCAACAACTCCAGCAACCAAAGACAAAAAACAAGGCTGAGCTCCATCAATCAAAATAGCTAACCACTGCCCATCATAACAATCACCAAACCAAGCCTAAGCCACCACTTCTCCCCTTGAACCAAAACCCAAGCCACCATAAACCCATCATTACACAAAGCTTTGGTAATTTTACAAAGGCTACACCACCATGTATCCAAACCATAATGCATCCATTACCAGGTCTAATTCAGAAAATATATATTCCCAAGCTGGATTCTGTGAATTGAAGTTTCTATTTTCAGAGATGGCAACACTTGTAAATTCACACTAATCCTGCCATTGCAGGGTCTGAGAGGGGAGATCCAAATATACAGTCCTAACACTCAGCATATATACTTGAAAATGGCAGCTCACGTAAATTAAACCATGAACACCAGCCATTGTTTGACCAATATAAATAACATGTTAATCACGCAGAGTGGTTATCAACATGTAAAGAATTAACTCTCTGATTGTAGCATTTATTTATTAAGAAATGTGGGAAATGCTAAAGCCAATAAATAGGCCTTTGGATGTTGTGGATTTTAGTGAAAGCATAAAATTGGAATCCCACTTTGATATGGACATGATAAAAGAATGAGAAAAAAGACTAAAAAATGACCATGCCAATCAATAAGAACCAAAGTAAAGTTATCACTTACCAATTACAGAATCTATCTAAATATGGTTGCATGCAGATGTAAACGCAAAATTTCAGAAAATAAAAATAAAAACAATGAATATCACTGCTATGTGTTACCTCTATTAGTCATTTGAGAACGTTGAAAAGAGAATAATACAACAATAATATGAAAATTTATTCTTTCATCTGTCATAGAATTGTAATAAGAAATGAAGGGGTTAATATTCAAACAATTAATAGCCTGTTAACCATTAACTCTCAAGATGTACATGCCATAATTAAGAATATTTTCTGGGTAATTAAAGAAAAGAAATGCAAGAACTTGTAATGAATAAAAATTAAACTAATAACAAACAAATTGAACCCAAGTTGGGAGTTTGTACCTTTAGGCCCTGGCTTCCTTAAGGGAGATAACTATCACGTTTGACCCAAGCAAAGCAATCCAGATGGCAAGCAAATTTAGCACGACACTCCCCTTGATTCTTGTCACACTGAAATCCTACCTCTTGAGCCCAAAAAAAAAAAAAAAAAAAAAATTCAACTGGTAGGGGAGAAACATTAAAAAGAACAAAGCTATACTTCTACATGGAGCAACCAAGATATCCCGATGACAACTGAAATAAGAATATCTCAAAGATCACATGTATATAAGAACAATTCAACTATTACTACTCTTACTATAGTAATTAATGTTAAACTCGGCATCAAGTCAATAGTTTTGCACACATTTAATCAAAGATTGAGAAGCAGAGAAAATTTTAGCTAACAATGCTTTTGAAACTTCTTTCATAATTGCCATGATAGCATCAAGGTCCAATAAAACATAAAAGAAATTTGAAATGTGTAACTTTTGTCAATTACTGTTGCTGTAATTTAAAATATGATATGAATACAGTAAAAAAAGAAATGAAAGTTCAAAGAAGTTCGAAGTAAAATGCATGCAATCCCACTACTAACAGAAAAGCCAAAAATTTTCATGTATGTGTAATTTTAGTTGAATTTTTTGGAGAGCTAAACAACAGAAAACTAAATATTCTGTAAAGCACTCTATATCTAAATACTTCAATTGAATAAAGACACAATTGATGTAACACAACATGTTACAGGAAAAAACATAGACTAAACAATATGAAAGTCTGGTTCAATATTTTAGTGGCAAAATGATTTCAGAAGTCTTTTGCTACAAGCCACAAGCCATTAGCCAGCAGTAGATCACTGACTAACTATAACAACATATTTATAGCCATTGATCATGATACAGGGTAAATTTATGCATGCAACTAATGATATTTATGTTCTAGCCTTCTCGGTAATAAAAAGAAGGTAAAAGTCTAAGCTGATATTCTAGTCATTCAACTAACAGTGCATAAACAAGGCACCTCACTCATTTTTAACCCATGATAGGCTGCTCTGCTTTCCAGGAACGGCCAGTCAAAAAAATCACCATTGTACGTGACATAAATACCAGGCTTCACCTCTCGCATATGAGCAAACCACTGTCTAAGAAGCTCTACCTGCAAGAACAATCAGATCACTTAACAAAAATTATCCTGCATAAGCATCCTAAAGCAGTCTAGGAAACCTAATTGATATAAATGCACATGCATATTAGATGGACAAACAATAAACACACATGCTGGAACACAAACACATACACATGCAATATAAATGTATACCTAACTAAATACATGCATCTATACATACATATAAAGATTTGTGTATCATTACCTCATTTCTCACATATGTCACTTTAAAATACCCTTCAAATTCCGGTTTTGGAGTATACTCTAAGTCCTCTATATCATCTCCAACACACTGAAAATAAACACAAAAAAGTTGCAAATATTTATTAGCAATTGCGAATGAAGGATTGAGTCTATCAACACAGAACAAAATCATGGCTAGGGGATCAATGAATAACAAGCAATGGCAATAATGGGGCTTACATAGATGCAAAAGAAATGAATAATGATTCATTTTCATCAGCAATCACTGGAGGAAATCAAACTTTTATGAACATATACTGGCCACAATCTTAAAAATCATTGATTTGGTTAATTAATTACAAAGGTAACATAATATTGGAACTCAAGAATATAACATCTGTTGTAACCAAGAGTAAATCATAGATATTATAAGGAGATAATCTTCAATGCTTGTCAATGAACTGAATTAGTATTGCCAAAATAGTTAGGATATATTACTTATAAAAATAAAAATAAAATAAAAAGGAAAGCTCTAGCTGTCATTCACTAGAAACATCCATACTAGAGCCTGACAGAAAGGACTTCATATAACATCTCCTGGCCAAAAATCAGTAGTAAAATGAAACAATAAGTTTCTAAGAGTTGAACTCCTATGCAGTCATCTTTTACAAATACATCCACCCCCCCCCCCCCCCCCCCCCACCCCAACCCTGCTCCTCACCCCCAGGTTCTTTAACATGCATCTGTGAGAGCCATTAACTCTACCAATATGTCCCAAACTTCTTAATTAAAAACCAGATAATTCTTATTTTATACATCTTAGGCTGATAAATCACAGTTATATTGGGAACGGGGAGAAGCATACAACAACCACCCCCCACCCCCCCCAAAAAAAAGCTTCAAATGCAAATAACTAGTTATAAAATTAAGCAACTATTATACCTGAACATAAGACAGACCAGAGGAATCACAAAATCTTATTGCAAGACAGATAAAGAATTCACTGAAAGAGCACTAAGCTTAAGCCAATCATGTGTACCTCTCTGTTAATAATCAGGTACCCTTGTCCATCAACCATGTACGAAATCATCATTATTAAATCGTATTCAGCATTAGGAAATTTCAAAGGAAGCTTTGTAGTCTCAATATCAAATGCACAAACATGCACTTCAGCACGTTGCAAAAGATCTGTCCTCTTTTCCAGCATAAGACCAGTACTGGATACACTAACATCATACCATTGCCCACATCGTACATCTGAGTCATGAATTTCTCAGTGTCTCTAAAGGAGATAGAAAAATAAAAATGAAATCTCAAAAGAAATAGAAAGAAACAAGAAATCACCATTATCAATGGCAAATCGAACATGATAAGGAACATCATACTCGCGGAGATCAACAATACAGTCTACAAAATCTTGAGGCCTTTGTTCTCTGCAGATCAAATACCAAATATTTTGGGATAAGTAAAGAGATACCACATGTAAGAAGAGGTAAAAGGTTAGTGCTAGGGAGTAGAACTGCAGAAAGAAAACAATAACCTTTTCACTGAAAGGGCAATAATGGCTGGTTCAACGCAAATGGAACCTGAATGAAGAATAGAGCCTTACCTTTTCCCTGCTATAATGGACTCATATGCTTCTGCAGCATCAAATTTTTCCTGGTTTCTTTGAACGACATGCAATAGGTCACTCTTCACATTCATTAATTGTTGAACCGTGTCAAAAGATAGCTTCAAATAAGGTTTGTGCAAGCCAGACAAATGGTTTTTCTGTCCAGAAGCATACAAAGATATCAGAATGCATATATAGGGATACAGAATTATAATACCAACTCAAGAATAAATAATGATAATGATGTGCAAGGATATGACAATTAAATAACCAATCATAACAAGCCCACTATAGTAAATTAAGTCTGCAGGTGAATGATATAGATTATAAAATTATCTGCAACAATTATTTTAGCATGGTACGACCTAACACTCTAGAAAAGATGATTAGCAAGAAAATGGGTTGAATAGACAACTATACACCCTAATTGCAAATTTGATGTATTTTTTTGCAAAACATAATGGTTATTTAATCATGAAGCATACAAGGAAAGATAACAAAAAGGTGGAATGATATAGTTTAAATATTCTTTGTCAATCATAAATAAATCATGCAATCCTATGCATACTTCCAGAATTTCTACAATTTAATGATAGGCTAACAAGAAAAGGCTAATGACCAAAAAGCAGAGCATAAGCCCAACTTCTGCATGAAGTACAAATTCAAGCAATAAAGATTAATTACCTGAGCCACAGAAGTTGCACCATGCCGTTTTGACAGCCTACTCCGATCAATTGCATCAATAATTGGGTTCTCAAAGTTACTCACCAGTTCATCTTTCGGAGGTTCATATGGAGGCACGTTTTCAAGTTCTGCTTCAGCAGTAGCAAGATAAAGTTAGCTTTAATGATTCTTTGTTACCGAGATTCTTCTTGCAACCTCACGTGTTCCACTTCTTTATATTTCTTTCTAATACCCCTTAGGAAAAAATATAAAGAAATGGAAGACCTGAGGAAGCAAGAAGAATCTCGGAAACATAGAATAATTAAAGCTAACTTTATCTTGCTACTGCTGAAGCAGAACTTGAAAACATGCCTCCATATGAACCTCCAAAAGATGAACTTGTGAGTAACTTTGAGAACCCAATTATTGATTTATGCCTCAGGTCGTGGGTTATGACGTGAACCCACGACCTAAAGCTTTAAGCCCATTTTGACGAAAATACTTTTCAGTAAAAAAAGATTAGAAACCTATTAGAAATAAGTCATGCCATGGAAAACAACGCACCCACAAACCATTTACAAATTTAATTGTATGAAGTAACCAACCTCAGTATTAATCCTTGCTTTGGATATGGCATCATCCTTGAGCAACTTCTTCAATACCTGCACAAAGTTCACTAACCATTAGCATCACAAGTTGAAAATCTCTATACACTACCAATAACCAAAAAACCTCAAAACATAGTCACTTGCCTTACAAAATGGAGAAACTATAAATAAATAGAAGAGCTGAGGAAACAAGAAGAATATTGTCAACAAAGAATCATTGATGCAACAAGTTTGTAGCTGCTGCTGAAACAGAACATGAAGCAAGATAGTCAGTTCTTGTTAATGCATGCACACGGAAGCGGGAATTAAACTTCTTTTCATTAATAACAAGAGAACCATAGATAACCACAAACACATAAATATGTACCTCGAAGATAACAGCAACAAGAATTGTATCATTCACAAACACATGAATATCTACCTCCAGCTAATGTCCCGACTGTACCTTTCACCTAGTTCCAATAATATACATTAAAACCATTTTGGCCACAAAAATAATTTCATGAACTTTTCAACACCAGCTTGAAATGTCCAGTTAAAGGAATAAGGTATCATTTGAGTTACCTTTTTTGAACCTTACGCTTTCTCGTATAATAAGGAGGAGGTCTTGCATGTCCTTCGTCAGATGCCTCAGGCCCAGCGTTGTGTCCATGTTTGTGCCCCCCTTCCCACAAGGAGGTGCCTTAGATATGCGTTTTGGCCGACCTTCTGCCGCTGCAGCTAACCCAACAGGCTGCTCAGGCTGAACATGGGGTGGGTCGATGGCTGAAGAAGGGCCAGTGGACGTACTGTGGGAAGGTGGGTCCTGTTGCAAGTCAGGAGGGGTTTGATCAAGACCCAGGTCAAATGATGGAATAGGTGATAGCTTAGGAAATGACCGTGGGGTGGGTGGACGACTGTCAAACCCAGGACAGGCATGTGGGGTGGGTGGAGGGATGGTGGGACTAGGGGACTCATGTGGGGTGGGTGGATGGATGGTGGGACTAGGGGACTCATATGGAGTGGCTAAAGGGATGGTGGGGGTAGGGGATGGATGTGAGGTGGGTGAAGGGATGGTAGGGCTAACGGATGGATGTGGGGTGGGTGAAGGGATGGTGGGGCTAAGGGATGGATGTGCGGTGGATGGAGAGGGATCGAGGGTAGGGACAACCTGAGGGGTAGCAACAGGCGGACGAGAGCAACGTCCGGCAGGAGCTGTGCTCGTGCTTGGGCTCTCAGTAGTGCTTGGCCTTTGAGTAGGCGCTGCTGCAGGAGTAGCTGCCTCCTCGTTCGGGGCCTCAAGTTCCCGAGGTCATACACGGCTAATCTCATGCACTGCCTCCAGCACATTAATAATGTCATTGTGGTCCTCCGTGCCCACTGGGTGACGGCGCATCATACGGACATATCCTTCAATCTGCACATGGAAAAACCAAGTATATTAATAATGCAATATCAAAATGAAGAAAGCCAATCAATAGTATAATAAAGGTTGGTTCCAAATTGATACGGCAACTAATAATTGGAAATTATAGGGACACCAAGTGTTACATTGGACTAAATTGAAATTAGCTTTTGTATTAAAGATGTAGTTAGCGGATATCGTGTTCTCAAAAATGCAAATTAAAAATTCAAATGAGGAAAAAAATTAAAAATAATAAAAATGGAAAGAAGAATGTATACCATAACTCTAAAAGCTGAAATACGAGATATGACCTTACAGCATCCCAAATTAGATTTGTATATGAACAAAGTTCTCTATAAGGTAAATCAACAAGATTGTCTATAAGCAATCTTAAGCAGACAACAATTTAAAAGGGAGGTTTGATGCTAAGCAAACATTGGACCACATAAGAAGAGTTCTCTAAACAGTGGTAAACTAAGTAACAAGTACGGTAAGATGTAGAACACATGGAGAAGTTACCATTAGAATGAATCTAGCACCGGGGATATCAATAAACCTTCGAGTTATCCTTGTGAACCAATCGAAGTACTCGTGCTGTAGAGGCATATCACCAAGCACTGCTTGACAATGCCGTTGAAGGCGATGACCCCACTCCGTGAGATGCATAGCATGTCTCCGCATCCAATCAACACCGATCTTCCCCCTCAAATCAATGGCATGAAGCACCGGGTCCGTGTTAACATGGTGAGGAATTTCTTGGATCATCCCAAATTGCCGAACGACACGATCCGGTGTATGTTTCTCTACTAGATGGAAACATACAAGCGGCACCATTGCCGTCCACACTGCCCTCCCTGCAACGCACCACGGCGGAAGGTTCTCGTATTCATCTTCATACGGCTGCCACACCACCTACAACAGCCCAAAAACAAATATGCAACACATTAGGCAACTATCTTTCTATTTCAAAGTTTAGCAAATATATATCTTGTTCTTGAACATGTTGAACAAAGCATTTTCATACCTGGTTTGGCAACATTAAAGCTATTTGCTCCCGATACCTGTCCCTGAAGACCTGGGCGGGCCTATTTTTCTTGTTTGGGACCCACACCCACCTACAATCAAGAACAGGGGATCAATATCTACAACTTCCCAAGTAAGATAATATTATGATTAAAACTATAATGTAATCAGATATAACTACTAATAGAATCTTATACAAATTTACTCAATTAATAATATCACTAGAATAAAAAAAGTCCTTATAAAAACAAAGCACATACAAGCCATATGACAATGACAAAATTAGAGTATATTAACATAATCATATATATTGAAACTCTGTTTAACATTTTTAAATGTTGACATAAATGATTCGTACAACCCTTTTAAATAAAAATAAAAATTTATATTTTAAGTTACATGATTGTAAGCTTAGGTAATGATCACATATTGTAAATGAAGTTACTAAGGTACAGACTTACTTAAGGGACAGTGGACCACGCACTGAAGGACCATAAGCACCCACTGGTGGGCCACGCTCAACTGCTGGGCACAAATAGGGGAATCTGGCCCACGCCCAATACTGGACCAACAATAAACACCCACCAATCTGACTGGCTTTCTTATCGCTTGCCCTACATAACTCTCGATACAGCCATGCAAGGCAAGCACTTCCCCAACTATACCTTCGTGGGTTGCGAAGGTCTTCCAACTGCTGCACCCATATTAGATGCACCCTATCACCGGATTTGTCCATGAAGATTGTGTCCCCCAATAGCGCTAGGATGTAGCATCATGCGTACCTATGCACTTCATCGTCTTCAGCATTAGGCGGCAGTGGATCGGCAACTTGCTCCAAAAGCTGTTTGATGAGAATCCTCTGGCCAGTACGTTCCAGATGGTCTTCATTGGTAGGTCGAAAGCCAAGGTACTCATCGCACACATTCTCCCATTCTTTTTGTGTGCTCCCTGTTATAGCGTCACCATCAACAGGAAGTCCAAGAAGAACCTCCACATCCTGCAATGTGATGGTGACCTCACCATGTGGCATGTGGAATGTGTGAATCTCGGGCCGCCATCACTCCACTAAGGCCGTTGTCAGGCCATGATCAATCTCTCTACCCGGAGTCCTGAGAAGTCCCTCCAAACCAAGTGCCTTAATGATGTCAATCACTCGATCGTCCACCATTGGCTCTCGATTCGAGAACTCTTCACTACGGGCACGACATTTAAGGGACCCTGGATCCTGCACAAAACATAACCATGGATTAACATATGACAGCAAGTTGAGTGCAATAGAAGTTGTTTATAGTATTTATAACACCCACCATGGATTAACATAACCATGGATTAACATACAACTTATAAACATACAACTTATTATTAATTTCTAAAAGCTAGTTAATGACTTGATGCTAACTAAGAAAATTACACTTTAAAAATATTTAGGTCATAAAATCTCTTATTGGCATCAAGGTTAAACATTCGTTTTTTCTAAATAAACATGTAATATTCATAGAAAGAAAAGACTTAGAAACAAATCACAGGGGGAGGGAATTAATCCCTTCTCTATCTTGTGATTTAAAACGAAAATTTAGTGAGGAAGAGATAGTGTTAAATCTCTCATTTGGCTCCATTTTATGGGCAAAAACACTAGCCTTCCTAAAAATATGATTTATAAACCCAAAAAAAAAAAAAAAAGAGATAGATATTACAAGGATCCCCTAAATTAAAATACAAATAACCTATTTTCAACTAAAAAAAAAAAAATTAATTTTAAATTCATTTAATTAAAACCAAACTAAAGTCCAGGTTCAAAAAACGAAATTCACCACACACAAAAAAAAGTGAAATCTTTAGTGGTGTGTTTTACCTGCCCATTCCAAATGGCTTCTGATCGATGGTTGGACTGCAACGTCAACACTGACGTGTCAATGGGGCCAGGCTGCGCATGGTTAATCTGTCCAGCATTTGCAGTAGCCATACTGCACAAAAATGATAAGCAATTAGCACATACTAGACATTATTGAAAACAAAAACAAAAACAACCTAAAAAATATTGTCAATAATAATACATAATGAAACAAGGTATGCATTTGATGTTACATCTAACTTTTTCTTTTATATAGGTTATTTGAACAAACCTCTAACAAAACCACAAAATACAAATAATTATTACTTTCAAGTTGCATCCATCTAATAGGTCAAAAATAGAGCACAAAGGAACAATCTCTGTCCCAAAGCTTTAATTAAGCAACTTGTTGTTGTGTATGTATTGCATGGTTTGCAGAGTGCATATGAGAGAGAGAGAGAGAGAGAGAGTGTGTTCAATAATTTGAATAACTGATTATTGACAATTATATGGCATTAGATTTTTTATTTATTACAATATGCAAAATACAAGAAATAATTTTAAAAAAGAATTCAATATGCAAAATAATTTAGTTTAGTTATCTAAAAGAATTCAATATTCAAAATGCTAAAGCTTGTTATTCCCTAGAATCATCAACAGCACTACAACACTGGCTTGAAGCTGTAAGTTCATATGCTTATACCAGACATGCTTCTTTCTAAATCTGATGCAGTTTTGTTCTTTCTGCATTTTTTTTACGTTTCCATCTAAAAATGGAGAAAGTAATATTTTCCTCAAAACAATCTAATTTTGGTCAAGTGATGGTTTCAAAAACGACTACTGTATTAGATATTAGGAATTTAGGGGACATGTATTCCTAGTCACTTCTCATAATAAGACTTAAAAAAGAGAGTCAAACTTGGCCAATGTATGCTTCCTATATAGGAATTGGTGACTTTTTTTTTGGATGAAATTTCAAATTGAGCTCAAGTTTTGAGCTTTTGAATAGTGGTCTAGCTAAGTACATATCTTCTATGGATTTATATTTTTGGATATTAATAGGTTCCATGTTCTTAGTCCCCAATTAATAGGTAAGGAAGTAGAATCACTGGACTAATGGGCTTTGTTAATCTTTGTTTTTTTTCAGATTGATCCACGCCATCGTTATGGACACAATTTACACTTCTACTATGATGTCTGGTCTGATAGCAAGAGCACCCAACCTTTCTTCTACTGGTACTCATGAAAATTAACTTTTTCTTTCTTGGTATAATTGCTTTTGATTTAGCCTTATCCTTCTTTATCACTCATTTCTAACTTTATTTTTCTCCTCCTCTGAAACTGAAGGTTGGATGTTGGTGATGGTAAAGACCTAAATCTTGAAAGGTGCCTAAGGACTGTTCTACAACATCAATGCATCGCGTATCTTGGACCAGTAAGTATTACTAATCATACCATCTGTTACTGCATTCCAATAATACACCCCCTCTCCATTTTAAATGTGTTCATTTCATGGTTTAGATTAAATATTACAAATTTAAGTGTATCCACTGCAACATCATTTAAAATTTTAAGTAACATGGCTCTTTATACATTAGATCCAAAAAATAATATCTTAACTGTGAAATGGACCCCCTCCAATCTTGTTTCTTCATCAAATTTGTTGTGTTGAATTTACATGCACACACTCCCATAAGCATCTTTGCAACCTAGATAAGTGCCTAGATAGATAACTAAGTGGCTTCTTATGAATGTGGATAAGTGCATATATTTCACTATTTCACTGTTATAACTTTACATTCTCTGTCGTTTGGTATTACAGAAAGAGAGGGAAGCATATGAAGTAATTGTAGAGAATGGAAAGCTTTTATACAGGCAAACGGGGATGCTTATTAACACAGTTGAGGGTTCTAAGTGGATTTTTGTGCTCAGCACATCAAGGGCTTTGTATGTGGGTCAGAAGAAGAAAGGTGTTTTTCAGCACTCAAGTTTTCTATCGGGAGGTGCTACATCAGCAGCAGGGAGATTAGTTGCCCATGATGGGGTTCTTGAGGTACTATCTATAACATAGCATAGACACAATTATTGATTTTTCATCATGTTGCATCTCAATTTCTAAGCCAAATGCATCTCTCTCTCTCTCTCACACACGCACACACACAAACACACCAGCATCTTATATATTGGTCTGTCAAAGAGAAATTTGGATTTTTAAGTGCTTTGCTTATTAATTTGTCTTATTTCATTTCTAAGTGTTTATCTGCACAGCAGTATATTCTACATTTCTTATGGTCTTTCTAAAACCTACCAAAGATGAATCTGAAGCATCTGTGTTATCTGCAATCAAATACCCAAATTCATCCCCTTCAAAGCTACACCACATGTCATGCCATTTTTTTGTCCTCCTTCATCACAATAATATACTCAAACAAAAAAAAAAAAAATTACTGATGTTATCTAAAATTCATCCCCGAAATTTGTCTTAATTCGAACATAAAATTCGAATCTAAAAAAGTAAGTAACTGAGAAATGGCATACTTGAAAAATGGGAAGGAATTGAAGCAACAATCTGGGAATGAAGAAGAATGCTTCTTATACAAAAAAAAAAAAAAAAAAAAAAAAACAAACAAACAAACAAACAAACAAAACGAACTGATTAAATTGCAAAATGCATAAAGGGACTCACCTTTTTTTCTTCTATTTCTTTCAGATACCGTGTAGGTGAGCGAGAGAGTGAGAGGGTGACTGAGACTGGGTCGGTGAGGCTGGGAGGGTGAGTGGGTTGGGGCCGGCGTTGGCGACGGTGACGCTGAGAGAGTGAGAGGAGGAGAGGGTGAGTGAGAGTGTCGGTTTGCTGAGACAGAGAGGCGTTTGACTGATGAGGGAGAGTGAGTGGGTGGGTGACTGAAAGAGAGGGTGACTGGGTTGGGGCCAGCGTCGGTGACGGTGACGCTGAGAGAGTGAGAAAAGGAGAGGGTGAGTGAGGGTGAGTGAGAGTGTCCGTCTGTAGAGGCGTTTGACTGATGAGGGAGAGTGAGTGGGTGGGTGACTGAAAGAGAGAGCGTTAAATTCAAAAATATGCTATTAGAAATCGACTTTCATAGACTCAGTTTCCAGGTCCACGTGGGTCCACGTCAGTCCACGTCAATGGCACGTGACACCAACATGGAAATCGACTCTCTGATGGTCGATTTTCAGATGGCTGCCACCTGGCAATAACGCCACATCAGATGCCACGGACCACCAAAACCGACTCTGTGAGAGTCGATTTATACAGCCCAAAATCGACTGTCATAAACTCGAGATGTTACTAACCCAATTTCTTTCAAAACCGGACCTATTATCTAGATAGTTGGGAAATTATGCCTATTTTCCCATTTCTTTCCCACCAAATCTAGACATACTTTATAGTGTGTCACGAAAAAAATATCATTCCATCTCATTCTCTTTTTCAAGGTATTTTATCCATTTGTCATGATAGAACTCGGTACATGTAATTCATGTAGTCATACTATTATGTTACAGTGTGCCACACAAAAATGTCATCCCATTCCACATAATCCTCCTAACTAGGAGCCTACAGTACCACCAAGTCTTTACCAACATAAATGACCCCATATATACCATTTAATTGTTCCAATTAAGTGACCCTAAGATTATATTTGTGCATCTAATGTGACTGCTAGAAATAAATAGCTAGAGAGTTGCTTCAATTGATGTTGTATTTTTCTTTGTGTGTCAATGAATATTTTGTGCTTAATTTGGCTTAAACTATTATTTGGCCCTTTGGAGTGAGTTTCTGGAAGTTCATTAACCGTGATTGACCTTCTTTTGTTCGTCACATCTATTTGAGGTTAGGGCTTGGTTAATTGTTAGATTTTGGTAGGACATTTGGTGTGGGGACACGTCTTTGAGATTGAGCTATCCATAACTATTTGCTAAGTGGAAATAAGGAGACCTATGTGGCTGACTTGATGAAGTTTCCAATTGGTGTTCTTTTCTAGGATTTAAATTTTGTAAGAGCCATTCAAGATAGGTAATTGGAATCCTTATCCAATTTCCTGGATAAAATTTATGGTTTTTCTTTGAGGGGAGTTGGTGATGATAAGATTTGTTGGAAACATGATATGGGAAGAGGTTTTATAGTTCATTCATACTACTAGGTTTTAACAAAAAGTATAGATCAATCATTTCCGGGGAAGACTATTTGGAAGCCTAAGATCCCTTCTAGAGTTTCTTTTTTTGTCTGAACCACAGCTTTGGGGAATATTATGACTACTGATAATCTTCAGAAACGGAAGATTTTGATTTTGGTTTGGTGTTGTATGTGTAAAAGAAATGGAGAATTAGTAGACCATCTCCTTACCCATTGCCCTTTTGCTTCTGATTTGTGGTCTATTGTGTTTACCTTGTTTGGCATTCACTAGGTTATGCCGAAACAATGGTGGAGCTGTTGGCTTGCTGGCAAAGAAAGTTTGGCCGACATCGGAATAGTTCTATTTGGATGGTTGTATCTCATTGTTTGATGTGGTGCATTTGACAGGAGAGGAATAACCAGCATTTTGAGGATTTAAGCAGCATTTGGATAGTGCTGATGTGCGTCCAGCGTCTGCGTTTTCTTCTTCTTCTTTTTTTTTTTTTTTTTTTAAATTTTAAATTTTTATTTTTTTAGGACCAGCACCTCTTGCATTGTTCATGGGACATGAACAGTGCAAAAAGGCAAATGAACAGTAACCCACGCGTGAACAGTAACTTTTTATTAATTTTTTTTTTTATTGTTTTCAGTTTCCAGCAAAATAAGTAGTATCCAAATGTACCTTTTGAGAAAATAGTTTCAAATCTCAAACCTTTCTTTTTCAAGACTTTAGGATTGGGTTGCAATGTTAGGTTGTCATCTTTCTTTTCAGTTCATGATTTTTTTTTTTTTTTTTTAGTTCATGGTTTTATGGACTTTTGTACTTTACGCACTTGATTTGTACTTGGTCCCTAATGTATACTTCTTGTATACTCAGGTGATACCATTTTTTTTTATAATATATCTTTATTACCTATTAAAAAAATTATTTGTCTGATTAGTTATTGTTATATAATTGTTTAATTAACTTATTAATTCTTGTTATTAACAAACCAAAACTGAAATTGATCATTTAAAATGACTATGATAGATACAGATCTTTTTGTTAAAACTACTCTTTTTTTTCATTATTTTTAGTGCTTTATTCTTGCTTCCATCAAACCAAAATTAAAATTGCCCATTTAAATATCAATATGATAGTTACAAATCTTTTATTGAAAATAAATTAATTATTCACTGATTTTTAGTGCTTTATTCAATCGTTTTAGTCATCCAAAAAATCAACTTTCCTACCGTAATTATTAATATTGAACACAATAATAAATTTATAGTATTAGTCAACAATAGTGAAACGTTAAAGGTCTTGTAGTTCAATTAATTGTCACTTCGTTGTTTTTGTAATAGAAAATAGGTTTCAATCCTCCCTCCTCCATTATAACTAATGAATTATAATAAAAAAAAATAAAAAAACTAATACCAGTGATTTTGTTTCTATATAATAGACCGTGATCTTTGTCTAGATTTTAAAAAATAAAAACTAAAAAATAAAAAATTCTTTGTGCAAATGCAGGCAAAAGCTGCGGCTTCTTCCTAGGAGAAATGGCTCATTGTGAATTTACAATCATCCACGTCTATGGTAGTTTAAATAGTTTGTTTGTTCGTTTATCTTTGTGATTATCATAGAGCAGAGATTATATATTTTTAATCCAATTTTTTCAATATTATATTACATATAAAAAAAATCATATCAATTAAGTATCTTTCATATTATTAGTAAGAGGATTCTCTCGTTTCGTCTTCAATTTTTGGCATACCCAAATATCCTCATACAAATTCTGAAATAACATACCCTTTAGTTTTTTTTTTTTTTTTTTTCCTTGCTACAAAAAAAAGCAAAAAAATGTTAAAACAATAATACTATCTCTCGTACAAAAGGAAAAAAAAAAAAAAAACATTTATTCTCACCACCCATTTATATTCAAATGTTTGATTCCTATTTGTATTTGTTATCTATTTAAATTCAAATACTTTAATTATCTTTATTAAAAAAAATACAAAATTACTGCTTCCAAGAAAAAAAAAAAAAAAAAAAAAAAAAAAAACCTATCTCAAGTAAAAAGTAAAAACTACTCATTCTTATCCCATAATTTCTATGGTTTTCTTTTTAAATTCTTTAAAACATTCCCAAATATTTGTTATCTAAATTCTATACAGTTATCACAATTCCTTATCCATCCACACTAATGTATATCATCTTTCTTTTGTTCAAATCTCAAATTTTTTTACTTATTACAATTCTTATCCCAATCAATGAATTCAAATGTCTCATTGGGTTTCAACTTCTTACGGTTCTCTATCTCATTTTTAAACATTATTTCACATTACCTTACCTCATTCTTAAAAAAAAAAATACACGTTGTTATTTGTATATCATTTTTAAGCATTATAACACTAAATAAATAAAAAAACAAATTAAAAAAAAAAAGCATTATTGCACGTGCAAAGTGTGTGTGATGAGTCTAGTTTAATATATTTAGTATATATTTTTTCAATTTAAAGTAGTGTGTTCAAACAAAATTACCAATATTCTTGTGTTATTATAATCTTAAATAATTTGGTTGTTATTTATAATATACATAAATACACACACATAATATTAAAAACTACCCACTTCACATAAAAACAAAAAAAACCACTCAAAACCAATTGCAACTTCATGGAAAAAAGTGAAAACTCCCCCCTTTCATTTGTTCCTATCTCCCTTCCTAGCAATGTGGAATGCATACGGAAAAATTCTAATAACATTAAATCCCTCAAACTATAAACCTACAATATTTTCAGTTTCTTCTTCTTCATTCTTTAATCCCATTTCTAATCGAAACTATCTTTTTCTGCACTCACTATTTCATATAATGAATTCTTCTCATTGGTCAAGCGTTTTTCTATCAAAATTGATAAGCTTTTGACCAAAATTTATATACTACTTTCTCAATTAAGTTATATTGTGTATCAGACTTTCCCAACTACATATGTACTGTGAATTGGTGACTCTATGACCTTCTATGATGCATGAACTATGGGTCTAACTCATCTCTGGTTTTAATGTCTCTTGTTTTTAAACAGATGAAGGACACGTGGTGTCTGCAAAATCTACTGGTAAAAAACAAGGCCACATCACAACATCATTTATTTCTCTTTTACCTAGAATCTTCAGTAATAAACCCACTGCCCACCCACCTCTGCACTTGGTAGTGGATGATAAAGGACTAGTTGAAAATCCTACCAGAAATATCACTAGGTCTGAGAACCCATAAGCACAAATAGAGCCACAAGAGATTCCCATCAAATGTTACTTTCTTTGCACCTGGTTAGGATTTTCTTTTTGTGTGATTTATACATGTGGGTTTGTTTTTAGACATGTATCCACGCCTCCATGGCCAGTTTAACACAATTTACTCAATAAGATCTTTTACATTGCATTTGGAAACATGAATTTGGATTTGGATTTGGATTTTAAATCAATAGATTTGAAAATTTTTTATTTCAAATACTCTAATTTTAGATATCATTTCAAATCCAAGGATTTTAAACCTTTAAAATCCTTGGTAGATTTGTCAAATCCAAATTATTGATCTTTTAAAACTATCCAAACAAGATATTTGGATTTTAATCACATGTTTAAATTCTACCATCCAAACACACCATTAGGATTATTTTTTTGGTATTTATTTTACTGGGTAAACAATTGTGGGAACTACCTTCTTTTTTTTTTCTTTTTTTTTGAATTGTGATGTACAGGTTATGAGAGGGATCGCTTTGCCATTAGAGTCCAAATGTCCAATATGTTTTAAATATGGAGTAACCTCTTTTGGTCGTGGTATTTAGTTTACTATGTTCACTATGGATGGGCCATATTTTTGCAGAGTTAGATCAGATACTCCTTTATTTTTTTAGAGTAATTACAAAATGTTTATTTAACAATTGTGAGTTTTTTTTTATTTTTTATAATTTTCTTAAGAAATTAATTTTGACGAACATGTTGTGAGTGGGATTGCATTGCTATTGGAGTTCAATACGCTTTATACGGGGAGTAAACATGAGACTGTGGGTTTTATCATAAATTTTGATTCCTAAAAATATATAAAAGTTCAATATTAAGAAAATTAATGAGTACAGTTGAGCATGGCCTACGTACGAGTGATTAGAAGTCAATGAAAAATTCCCATCCGAAAGAAAGGTCTCCTTTGAGCATGTTGATATTGTTATGTGTCATTAGTTCAAGAAGCATCAATTTTCTTAATGCTTATTTTTGGGCCAATTTTATTAATTTTTTAAAAACTTGGTTTCTAATTATACTAATTTTCAAGAAACAAAATAATTGCCAATTTAATTTTAACCTTATGGAATATAGCACCTGCTTAGAATTTTTTTTTTTTTTTAATGATTAATTTTTCATTCATTTTAATTCGAGATTAATGCATTGGTCCAACAATTTATATGAATTTGAATGCTATTTTGATTTTTATGTTTTGGTGGTAGCTAGGTATCATCACACTCCAAGCTATATTGGTAATGATATCAAAATTAAGAACAACAAAATAGGATTGAAATCATGTATTCGTGGGAAGATGTGTTCATCTTTTGGAGCTAGTCTTAGAGAGTATATATATTATCTCTATCTGTTGGGTCAATTGGATTAGGGGTGTGCTGTTAGGATTAGTACCCTTAAATCCTATTGTATGATGCTCTGTATGATATTAAGTATGACATTATGTATGACTTAATATTGTGATTGATAAAGTTGTTTTATTATTATTTAAAATAATGGTAATTTGAATATTTGGACATTATCATATAGTCCATGAGATGCTTAGTATGTGATTTATGTGAAAAGTCACAGAAGATATAAATCATAGGTTCTTTGTAAACTCAGAATTTTAGTTCATAGTCGGTGATGAAATTGGGTATTTCATCTGCGAAGACTATAACATATCAACTAAAGATGATTTGTCTTGATCATGAAAGTGAAGACTTTTAGTTGATGTGTTGATATGTTTTAAGAGTTAAGACATATTGATCAGGACCGCAATGAGATTTATTATTCTCCCAACGACTGTCAATTGAATAATAAATCTCACGACTTATATTTACATGAACTCTTAATCCTGAGAGAATAATGGACCTGATCATGAAGTGTAGGTTGCTTTGATATATCAGGAGTGAGATCTAAAGTAACGATCAAAACCTCAGTATATTGGGTAGCCACATTTAGTGTTGATGGAACATATATTCTCAAGATGGAATTCATAGTCTCTTAACGGAGATATAAAATATTCTCTTGAGATAAGTTTAATGGGTTTGTTATTCAGAATGTTAGGCCTAATTACTTTAGTAAATAGTTACTTAAGTATATATTTATGAAATTGGATTTCATAAATATATGATAAATAACTTAAAGAATTAAACCGGGTACTCAAGGATTAAAATGTAGTAATTTACAAAGTGGCAGTCTATATTCATGACTTTGTATTACTACGAATATTTTATGAAGGGGTTGTATGTACAATAAAGTCTTGGGATATAATTTATTAATAAGGCCTAGAGTGCAATTATATTTATATAGTGGTGTTGAATATAATTAATGGTAACTTTGGACTTGTCAAGAGTTGAGAGAAAAGCCCAAGGCCCATTGGAGCTAGAGTCTTATTTGTTCCCTTTTGATCCCACTCCAACCCACACACTAAAGCCTAATTGGAAAGGCCCAAAAGGCTAGCCCAATTAAATAATCAGTTATATGGAGAGAAACATACAGAATTTGTAGAATCCGAAATGGTATGTATGTGAGAGTTGGACACTCTTCCATTCCCCCTAGAAAACACTAATTGAGAGACCACATTTCTTAGGCACAAGTGGACTTGGAGTGAAGATTGAAAGTGTTCTCAAGAATTTCTCATTTTCGGTTTTGAAATTCACTATATCAAAGTACACTCTCTTATTCCTAAATTCTAAAACTTACTTAGTACATGTTATCAATTGAGAATGAAGTAGATTTGTTAATTTTCCGTTGCGTACATTCATATTTCCATCATGTGCACAGTTTAGTTGGTGCGGTTATTGGGCAAATTTGCAACCGCATCGTAGGGATAAGTTCTCCACCCTTCTTCGATACAAGTTAGTTGGTTTTTCTAACCCACAAATTAAAACCCACACGTTGACAACCATAGATTGAAAACTCACATCCACAAATCCTAGAGAGAAAATCAAAAGTTCAAAAAGATTAGTATTTTTCAAACAAAGACCATAAAGTATTGTTGCTTTGCTTCATTTTCCTCCATGATAAAACTATTAGTCCTTGAGGCAAGAAGTCAAGAACTCCACACTAAAGTCTAAACCCATAAGAAAGGGGGAAAAAAATGCATGTTCAGTGAAAGCAGTTGGTCAAATTGCTACCTAGTGCTTGTTGGAAATATAATTTGGAAGATTGCTCAAATTGATTAACAAAGTTATAAAGCAATATTAGTAATATATCAACACAATAAAACAAGGATATGCTAAGATCAACTAAATAAAATCAACAAGAGTAAAAGCACATAAAATTTAGATTAAACAAAAATTATTGCCGAGTCACAGAACTAAATCTGTTGTCCTTAAGAAACGATTTCGCCTCCACTAGAGTGCATATTGCTTAGGCGGTTGCTCTTTAGGATACAATGACAACTCTATTGGTGTGCACTCACAAACAAAGTTTCGAACTCATTTCAAATGTCCAAAGAGAAAATTTCCAATATAATAGTAAAAGTAGAAAATATTAGAGTGGTAGTTATGATCTTTTTTGGGACAGCATTATATAGAAGAACTGGCTAATATATAATAAGAAATTAATCACACTTATGCAATTGGCTGGCTCCATTTGCAATTTACTCTTCATGGAAAATTCCCCAATTGCAATAGGTAGTTTTCTGAATGTTGAAAGTGATGAATTTTTGCAAGAGTGAATAAGGAAAAAAATGATGCTAGTCTTAGGAAATTCTACCAACAAAGGAGGGATTTGATCCCTTTGATACTAGAGCAACCTAGATCACAAGTTTATGAAAGGAAATAGATGATATTGGGGATTTGTTTCTACTAAGTCTCCACATGATGGCTAACTTAATTTATCATGGGCTTGGGCTTAGTTAAACACACACTTGGGCTTCTAAGAAAAGGGTTTAAAAATTTTAAATATATCCAACAATCCCCCACATGTTTAAAATTTTATATTTTATAAAAAATTGGCAGTCACAAGATGAACTAGTTTTGATGTCTTGTGGACTTGAATCAACACTTGGTATTCATAATCTAGAGTTCACAAAATCTTGGTGATACAAGATCTTGAACCAGTTTCATGAACCACAAGAATATGAATACCTTTACTTGTGAATTTTTAGACGAGTACGCCACTTGGCACATTTCGGCCATGTGCCCTACCTAGATTTTCATGAGTATTCTAGAGAGTTTGCCCTTACGCTCATAGGAGGCGGCCCTACCTCCACACTCATATAGTTGAATTCATCAATTGTGTACTACCACACACCATCTAAAATTCTATAAATTCATTAAGAGTCATAAAACTCAACCTCACTAAATTGGTAGTAAGCACTATCTACACCATAAAGAGGGACAATGAGATCTCATTCTCACTGATAGTGCTATCTTGAATCTCTCCATGATGCCCATTGAACCTTTTGTTGACATAAGTTGGGTTGTCATCATGGGTGATTCACTCAATGGGCTTAAGTCCCATCCCCTCAATGTATCATAGACCAATTGTCTAATTAGCCCTTTGGTCAGAGGAACCACTAGATTCTTTTTTGACCGTACAAACTCCATGGCAATTACACCATTGCTTATGAGTTACCACAATATATTGTGCCTTAGGCATAGACGTGGCAAACCGGTCGGGTCGGGTCAATCAAGTTTGCGGGTCAATTGGGTTGCGGGTTGAGTTGGGTTATGAGTTAGGTCTAGTTGACCTGTATTTTTCAAAAAAAATTTTATTTTTTATTTTTGAAATAGATGCAATATGTCAATTGTTAATGAGTTCCTTAACTGTGATTAGATTCTCACTGGTGATATTGTTACCAATTACCACTAAACACTTGACTTGATACCCAAGTTTGGTGCAACTCTTGTTCTAGCTTTCTAGAAACTAATCTTGGTATAATCTTCGATCTATTTAAAGTAGGAAGAGAAAATGAAGGTGGCAAGTAAAGAATGACAAACTATAATGGAGTACATAACATATTAAGTAAAGAAGAATAAGTAAATATTTTTATAAAAATTACACCTCAATCTCAATCTACTCAATGTTGGTAGATGTGGCAAAACGGGTGGGTCGGGTCAGGTCGGGTCAATCGAGTCGCGGGTCAAAACGGGTCACGGGTCAAAACGGGTCATTTTTAAATGCATCAATCAGGTTACGAGTCAAACGGGTCTGACCTGTTTTGCCATGTCTACTTAGGCATATATGCCTCTTCTTCCCATTATAAATTTTATTTTTTGCACATGCAATTGTGGCTTGGGAATCACAATGCAATTATATTGATGGTAATGGCTTATCCCATTTTGGTATATTAGCAAGCAGATTTCTAAGCCACTTAGCTTCGGTACCTACCTTTTCTAAAGCAACAAACTCAGACTCCATAGTTGATCTAGCATTACGGGTTTGTTTAGAAGACTTCCAAGATATAGCTCCTCCACCTAGGGTGAAAACATAACCACTAGTGGAGTTGGTCTCATCATTATCTGATATCCAATTTGCATCACAATAGCCTTCTAATAATGTTAGACAACCTGTATATGTAAGACTCAAATTCATGTTACCTTTCAAATATCTCAAGAGACGAGTTGGTGCATTCCAATGTTCATGGGTAGGATTATGTGTATATCTGCTAAGTCTACTAACATCATATGCAATGTCAGGGTGTGTACAATTCAAAAGAAACATCCCACTACCAATAATTTTAGCATACACAGATTATGCAATAGGAGACCCTCTATTTTTCTTTAAATGTATGCTTGGGTCATATGGAGTTCTCACAGGGTCACAATCAAAGTTATTGAATAATTAAGAACTTTCTCAAAATAGTGTGATTGGGAAAGCATAATCCCGTCACTTTTTCTAATGATTTTTATAACCAAAATTACATCTGTCTCTCCAAGGTCTTTCATATCAAAGTTTGAAGATAATAGCTCTTTCATATTTTTACAACATTCACATACAGGCATATGATAACACCACTATCACCAAAAAAGTTACTGTATACACATCTATCAGATTCGTTCACAACAAATCCATTAGAAGTTAAAGTGTTATCAAATTTTTCATGCCATTGTTTGGGAGCTTGTTTCAAACCATATAATGATTTTCAAAGTTTACACACTTTATTTTCTTGTCCTTGAACCACAAAACCCTTTTGTTGGTCCATGTAATTTTCTTCATCTAAATCACCAATTAAAAAGGCTGTTTTGACATCCATTTGGTGAACAATCAATTTATGTATTGAAGCCCATAGCAATTAGAATTCTAATGGTAGTTAATCTTGTCACTGGTGAATAAGTGTCAAAGTAATCTATCCCTTCTTTTTTAGTATACCCTTTTGCCACTAGTCTAGCTGTGAATTTGTCTATGAACCCATCTGCTTTAAATTTCTTTTTAAAGACCCATTTGCAACCAATGGTCTTGCATCCTCTAGGGTGTTCAACTAACTCCCATGTATGGTTAGCCATTATTCATTCTAACTCACTATGGATTGCATTCTTCCAAAAGGTTGCATCAACTGATTTCATGGCCTCTTGATAAGTTTTTGGGTCATCTTCAATGAGAAAAGTAGTGAAAAAGTCAGGCCCAAAGTTAATTCCATTTTTAGGTCTTTTACTGCGTCTTACCTCTTGTGTTGAGTGAATTTCATCTAGGTTTGAACTTGATCTTACTTGGGATATGTCGGATGAGGATTCATTAATGAGCCTTGGTTTCTTCATAGGAAAGATATGCTCAAAGAAATTAGCATCCCTAGTCTCCACTATGATGTTAATCTCCAATACTAAGCACTTATAGGCGGGATTGTTTTGTGCATATCCTATAAAGACACTATCCTTGGTTTTAGGACCTATCTTTTCTTTATGTAGTTCAGGAATTCCAACCTTTGCCAAATATCCTCACACCTTAAAGTACCCTTAGCTATTCCATTTTGTTCAAGTGAATGGGGTGTAGTGATTTCATAAACAATACCATTTTCTTCACAAATTTTTTTAAGCAAAGCTGAACCATATTCTTCTCCTTTATCAGGCCTAAGCCTTTTAATTTTCTTATGTTTTTAATTTTCAACTTCTATTTTAAACTTTATGAACATGTTTTCAACTTCATCTTTACTACTTAAAAGATATACTCTTGTATATCTAGAGTAGTTATCTGTAAATGTCATATAATATTTTTTACCTCTTCTACTCATATAATTTTTGAAGTCTCCAAAGTCACTATGAATGAGTTTTAAAAGTTCAGAGCTCCTTTCAACAGTTTTGAAAGATTTTTTGAAATGTTTTGCTTCTACACATATTTCACACTTTGAATTCTTAGAATTAGTTAGAGCTTGTTTGGATAGCATGAAAACTGAGTGATATCACTTAGTTTTCATGATCCATCATCCAAAACAAGTGGGTCCCATGGATGGATGATTGTTTGGCTTGATTTTGGATGATTGTTTCCATTACTCAATTCTCTGATTTTTAAGTGATGAGTTATGGAAACTGAAAACACATAACTCAATTCTCTGATTTTTTAGTGATGAGTTATGGAAACTGAAAACACATTTTAGGTGTTTTCAGTTTCCATAACTCTGTTTTCAATGGTATTTTCGTAATTAAAACTACATATTAGGTCCCACGATCAGAGTCAGCCACAACTTTAGACCTTTTTTTTTTTTTCTTCACTGGGTTTGGTGAGTTCATCTTCTTTTTTTCTTTTTCCTTTCACACTAGGTGGCTTTTTTTTTTTCTTTTTTCTTTTTTTTCACTGGGTTCGGTGAGTTTGGGTATTAGGGGTTAAAAAAAAAAAAGTAAAAGCTGCACCAAGTTACAGGTATGGGGCCCATAAACAGTTGAAAATTTTGAGTGATGACAAGTTGAGTGATGGTGCCAAACGGGCGAGGTGTAGGGAGTCAGGATGTTTTAAGTGATGAGTGATGGGTGATGAAAACTGAGTGATGAGTGATGAGTGACCATTTTTTTAACCAAACAAGCCCTTTGATTTGGAATTAGGCTAATTTGTTTCATTCTTTTTATGGCTGCAACATTCACATGCCCTAGCCTACCATGCCAAAGATCCAAAGACTCAACAGTACAAGCAAAAGAGTTACTAGATATATTCATGTTCTCACAATTAGTTTCAAGCACAAAGAAGCCCTCATGACAAAATCCCTTGCCCACAAAATCACCATTTCGACTAAGGACAGTCTTGTTAGATTCAAAAACAAGTTTTAGGCCTGCCTTATTGAGCAAGAACCTAGAAACTGAATTTTTACACATGTTAGGAACATGAAAAATAGGGTGCAAGGCTAAAGACTTACCAAAAGTTAATTTCAGGAGTACCTTCCCCTTTCCAGCAACTCTTGCAGTACTAGAGTCTCCCAAAACATTCTCTTCATTTGTTACTTCCTCATAATTAAGAAATAACTCCTTGCTGGAGCAAATGTGTCTAGTGGCCCCAATGTCCACTACCCAATCAGTCACGTTATTGACTAACTTCATTTTCGAAACAAGTGCTGCCTTAGATTCTAAGACAACATTAGGAACATCACAAATTTTGTTAATCAATAAGAACATAAATTGTTTCTTAAGATTGTTGGAAATATAATTTGGAAGATTGCTCAAATTGATTAACAAATTTATAAAGCAATATCAGTAATATATCCATAAAATAAAACAAGGATATGATAAGATCAACTTAATAAAATCAACAAGAGTGAAAGCTGTTAAGACATATGTGATTCAATGTTAGGAACATATGTCACTATTTTATGTAATTGGCTAATCCTTTGACAAAACGCACTTTACTTGCAATTAGGTAGATCTAGGATATGTTTAATGCTTCAAGGAACAAGGTTTCAAGTTCAAGTGTTAAAGCCATGCAAGTCTGTCCAAGAATCAAGTGTGAAAGTACTGGATTTTAAAGTTCGACAGCTAGCATCTATCAAAGTTTAAAAGCTGCTGAAGTTCGTGGCTCGACAGCTAGCTCGATAGATAGTTATCTATCAAGGTTTATAAAATTTAGATTTTCTGTTCTGTTTTTCATTCAATCTGTGGGTATATGTTTGTGCTTTCTTTTCTCACAATCATAAACATATATAAGAATTATTTTAAGGGCCGTCAAGGGTGACACAAGTTGCACAAGTGTGGAGCAAAGTTTTGTTCATGCAAATTATGACTAGAGACAGAATTTGCCCTAGTTCATCTTTCTCTTGAAGAAGCTACTGTGTTTGTACACCATAGAGTTTTGTGACCAAAGAGCTTCTTGATTTTTATCGTGTGATGAACTAAAGAACTTTGTAACCAGCATCCTTCTCAAGTTGGTGATTAAGTCACGTACTGGGATCTGCGCAATTGGTTAGTCATGTACTAGGAGCCGTGCATTGAAAAGGAGAGATTGTCATTACAGAACAAGTCCAATTGGGTATTGGGGTAAGGGTTCAACTATAGGTTGGTACAAGGTACTGGGATTCCATTACTTGTAACCGCTTGTTATGATAATAGTGAATTCTTAGGAGTGGTGACTTTAAAATCACCCAGTAGGGTTTTTGCCATATTGGTTTTCCCCATTTGTAAACAAATCAACTGTGTCAAATTTATTTTCCACTGCCTTTAATTTGGTTGGTGATTTGTTTGTACTACCACGCATTTTGCATGTTAATTGAATTAATTAATTAACTTGGCTAATTAATTGGTTAATTTATTAGAAGGGGTCAATACATTCTTAGCCTATCAAAAGCACATAAAATTCAAATTAAACAAAAATTATTGCCAAGGCGCAGCACTAAATCCGCTGTCCTTAAGAAATGATTTTGCCTCCACTGGAGTGCATATGGCTCAGGCGGTCACTCTCCGCTGTCGTTAAGAAACGATTTTGCCTCCACTAGAGTGCATATGGCTCAGGCAGTCGCTCCCCTTGATAAAATGACAACTCTATTAGTGTGCACTCACAAACAGAGTTTTGAATTCGTCTCAAATGCCCAAAGAGAAAATTTCCAATATAATAGTAAGAGTAGAAAATATTGGAGTGGTAGTTTTGATCTTTTTGGGACAGTATTATATAGAAGAGCTAACTAATATATAATAAGAAATTAACCACACTTACGCAATTGGCTGGCTCCATTTGCGATTTACTCACCACCATGGAAAATTCCCCAATTGTAGTGGGTAGTTTTCTGAATGTTGAAAGTAATGAATTTTTGCAAGAGTGAATAAGGAAAGAACGGATGCTAGGCTTAGGAAATTCTACCTACAAAGGAGGGATTTGAGGGATTTCATCCCGTTGATACCAGAGCTACCCAGATCACAAGTTTATGAAAGGAAACAGATGACATTGGGGATTTGTTTATGCTAAGTCTCCATGCGCTGGCTAACTTAATTTATCATGGGCTTGCGCTTAGTTAAACACACACTTGGGCTTCTAAGAAAAGGGTTTAAAAATTTTAAACATATCCAACGATGCTTTCACAAGCGCTGGTCAACAAAAGTTGTTTACCCTAGAACCTAAGTCTCTCTCTTCATATTTAGTTGAAATTGATTTTTTTTTGCTGAAAGTACTGTAGATAAAGTTAAAAGCTAGCTAAAATAGTACAATAGGATTCATGAATGGTACCAAAAAATGTAATGGGACCCATGAATAGTATAAAAATAAGTAAATAGTAGCAAAAATAAGCTGAATAGTCAAAAAAGCTGCATTTTTAAGCTAGTGCCAAACGCAACCTAAGAACCTGTTTGGATGTGCTTATTTGCTTGAGCTTATTTGAGTTTTTAGCTTCTTTTTGATACTATTCATGGATCTCATTGCACGTTTTGGTATTATTCATGGTTTCCATTATACTATTCAGCTAACTTTTAACTTTTTTTTTTCCTACACTTTCAGCAAAAAGTTTTCTTTTTGATCATATAGTGTGAAGAGGGCAAGGGAAAGGAATAGGTCAGGTTTATGAAAAGAGAAAGATGGGTGACTTTGTTGAGGAGAGCTCTACTATCCCACCAAGACGGGCAATGGATTATGAGGCTCACGTTGTTTCAGCCCCTCCTATGCAGTCTCGGTTCAATTCACCATCTTTGTAAAGAAAACCATTGCTACTCCTAATATAACCTGCAAATTCTAATGGTGCAATTGTAATTGCAAACAAGGCCTCACCAAAGTCTTCTCACACTTAGTGTAGAAATGTTAAAAGAAAAGAGAAATGTTACGTCAATAATATTTTCACAAAAAACTTTAAGTGACGGGTTATTGGCTATTACAGGTGGTTAAAAAAGGTAATTTAAATTGTGGATTAAAATTAAAACTAGTAATAATTTATTACATAAGATTTGTTGTGAATGTGTTGTAAAAATATTTTGCAATGTTAAAAATGATGCTCAATAGAAGCAGTTTTACGCTCAGACAATACCGCTCTACAATACTATCTAACATTGACACATTTATAAAGGTTTTTTTTTTTTTTTTTTTTTTTTTTTTTTTTTTTTTTTTTTTTTTTTTTTTCTTTTTGGGAAAAACTTAGTACAGTACTTGAGTGTTGTTTTTTTAGGTTCTTCTCTTAAAATTCTATCATGTGGCTTTTTTCTCATGGGATGGAAGTGTATTTTTTTAATTAAGCAGTTACATGGCAGAATTTTAAAAGAGAAACTTAAGGAACAGCATGGTACATCAATTTTATCTTTCTTTTATTTATTTATTTATTTTTGGAGAAGGACACGTTTAAACTTTAAAAGACAAAGAACAAAAAAGATATAGAAAAAAGAGACGCGTTCACATAACATTAAACTTTGGTGTTACCTCAACTTGTTCCACTCATCACGACAACAATGGTTGATTTTTATTTTTATTTATTTTTTATTTTTTTATGAATAACGGTTGATTGATTTAATGTGAAGAAAATGTATTTTTAATATTATTAATTTTTTTTAACTTCTTATTGGTTTTTATGTAAGCTAACCATTAACATCACTTTTCATTTATCAATAACCACTTCCTATATCAGCAGTTTGCAAAATATTTTGTAAAAAAGTTTGTATATCTAACATTACTTTTTTTTTTTGTTAACAAAACACAAAAAGTGAAAATAGTTCTTTTCTATATATAATCAAAGAAAATAGTTTTGACACTAAAAAATGGAAATAACTTTGTTAACAAAGATAATGCATTATATATTTTCACACTGAAAATTTGAAAATACAACACATCACTTAAAAAAAAAAAAAAAAAAAAAAAAAAGACCTGTGAAAATACAACTCGCCACTTGGAATTCATTGACGTTTCGTACAAAATAAATAAATACCCTAAATTATAGGAAAGTAGTGAGTTGTATATAGAAAAAAAACACGATAACGCGTCGTTAGAAAAAATGAAACCAAAGTTACAAAATTTCTTCTACGAAACTTCTTAGCTACTTGAGGTCTCTGTCTACTTGATAGATAGCTTGACACCTCCTCGATCTATCGAGCCAGTTTTGCAGTTGATACCTCCTTGATACCTCTTTGTTCTATTGAGCTTTTGTTCTCGACATCTTCTCGATACTTTCTCAATCTATCGAGGTGCCTATTTCTATATATACTTGAGGTTTGACCTAGTTCATTTCTCACTCGAACTTCTCGATCTCTCTCTCATTTCTCTTGGCCCAAAACCTCTCTTCTTCACTAAAATCCTTCATCCTTCATGATTTCGGCCTAAACCAAGCTTCAATCCTTTGGTATGTGCTCTTAATCTTTTCTTTTTCTCATTCTTTCATGCATTTCATGCATTTAGACCTAGGTTTTAGGTTTTGGGAAATTGTTTTTGAGGTTTTTGCGGTTTTGCTATAATTTTTGGGTTGGGTTTTGTGGTTTTGTTGTATATGATCATGCATTGCATTTTCCTTCACATGTTCATTCATTCTAGCATTGTGTGCTTGATTATATCTTGTGAGTGTTGTAGTTTGGATTGAGTTTTTGCCCATTATGCAATTTATTTTCGCATGTAACATGTTCATGCATTGCACCTCTCTTTTCCTTCTTTCCTGAGCTTTGTCTTCTGCTGTGTTCTTCTTTTCTTTTCTTCACCCTTTAGTTTTTTGAGTATGGCACCCAAAAAGTTAGTTCCTTCTAAGAACCCGATCACTTGTCATGGCTCTTCGTCTTCTTCTTCTGTTCCCTTTGTTCCGTATAAAGTTAGGCTTCGTAATGAGGATTCCCAAAAGGATTTCTATGAGAACTTCTTCGATCGAGCAATTCATTCGGAACGTCAAGTCATTCTGTCTAATTTTCCAGACACTCCTTTACCCGGTGCATTTAGCTCTCGGGGTTAGGAATCTCTTTATGAGAAACCCGTGAGGTGTCTCAGCATTTTCATACATGAGTTCTACTCCAACATGCATGCCATTGATACCTCTGTTCCGCAGTTTACTACGGTATTTAGAGGCACACATATCATAGTTACTTTAGACTTTCTTTTCGGTATACTACATGTCCCTAGGGTAGTTTGTCCAGACTATCCTAGTCACATTCGTCTATGTACCATCTCTCGTGATGAGTTGGCCTCACTCTTCTGTAAGAAGGCCATGGTGTGGGAAGATACTCTAAACTTCTCCACAACCGAGTTTGCTAAGGGTCCAAGGATCCTTAATATGGTGACGACCTTTGTTCTCACTCCACGATCACACTATAACACTATCACCGAGCCTTGTGCTAGTTTCCTTCTTTCTCTCTTGGAAAATCTTTCTATAGATTTTCCTTCACATATGATAGTATCTATGATAGATAGATATCAAGACACTGCTACATGTGATAGGCTAATCTTTCCTTCATCTAACACACACATTCTCGCACACCTGCACATCACCATTCCTTCTTCTCCTCTCTTCTACACCATGGGTGCCATTAGTAAGGAATCTATTTGGAGGAGTGATGTGCAGCAGGCGGCCAAGTGGCCACGTGTGGAGCCTACTCTTGCTTAACAACATGAGGCTGATTTTCGTGCTGCAGAAGATGCTGCTTATGCCTCTCAATCTTCTTCATCTTTCGCCCCTTCTTCCTCTTCAGGAGTAGAGGCATCTCTAGCTGCCATCCCTTGACTTTTATTATTTTGCATACTAAAATATTCTCACACCAATTCCTAAACTCTCTAAAATACCCCTATATTTTAAGTAAATAATTTTAACTTAAAAAACACAAAATGGTTAAACAAGTAATTTATTGTTCCTAAATTTTAGGTTTTTTCTTTTCTCTTCTCCAATCTACCTAAAAATTATGAGGATATGTATTCCTATTTCTAACTCACTTTTAAACATAATTCCATGTTACCGTACCTCTTTCTTAAAAAAAAAATAATAAATACAAAGTTATTTATATGTCACTTTTAAACATTATGACACCAAACCAAAAATACAAAAAAAAAAAAAAAAAAAAAAGAGCATTATTGCAAATGTAAAGTCTGTGTGATGAGGCTAGTGAGTGTGTGTGTGTGTATATATATATAATTATTTTGGAGGAAACCTAAGAGTAATGGAATTGAAGAACACTTCAAATTGAGAACAATAAACAACAATCAAGTCATCACCTTTGTCAAATCCATTTTGTAATTCTCTAATTTTTAGAGTGAATAGCATTTCAATTTTCTTGGGATCTTTTGCAAATTTCATGTTATAGGCATAGTAGTCAATATTATACGATACACAACTCGTATCGTACAATGTAGTATGCGTATTGTATCGTATTGTAAAATCGTACGTATTGTACAATACATAAACAAATGCTTTAAAATGAATTATTTTTGTTAAATTTTGTATTTTTATTTGAATCTAACAAGTTATTAGAATTGTTTTTTACACAAAATTATTATGTCACTTAATTTAGCTTAATAAAAATAACATTTCCATAAGTTTTTGTTTTTATTTTTTTCTCTTTCTTCTACATAATTTGAATTACACACTTACACTTCACTTTCATATTTACAAATTTCTTTTCTATACTCTATGTGGGGTGCAAACGACTTACGGGCCAGGCCCATCTACCCCGGGAGAATCCAAAGGCCCAAGCCGAGGAGGATTATGGCCCGAGCCCAACAAAATGGACTTTGGGTACCGCCGAGGGTAGTTCAGTCCTCGGCAGACCCGCAGTACCCCCAAAGGGAAGGGTAAAAACGGCATAGGATCGGAACTTAGAAGAAAGACCTAAAATATCTAGGAAAAGCTGTCTTTACTGCCATTCAATGCTCTGAACCTGACAGAGCCGCATTCTTTGGCTTTTTACAACCACCCCAAATGACTTTGAGTATGGGTTGATTAGACAAATATCAGCCTTGGGAATATCGACCCCATACGTGGACGAATGACATTGGACACCGGCGAATATAAAAGGAAAAATCAGTAACTTGAGGAGTGGCTGGGAAAAATGGCCAAGAAACAAGAGCCTCCCAGCCCACCTCCAGGAGAACGACTCTAGGGGTGACGATCATTTAACCTTGTATGAACGCCACGAAAAACCCACCGCCTATCGATCAGGGCCTAGCCTTTCAAACCCACGCTCTACAAATGATATTGTTAGGGCCGTTTACGTGCGAACCCGACACTGTTACGGTCCGCCACGAATCGTGACCCTACAATTGGCGCCGTCTGTGGGGAGGCTTGCGTGTTGGCGCAGGTGGTAGGTTGAAACTGTTCCTCTGTTATTTCTAACCGTTGGTCATAGAGTTCAAGTGTAAAATCTCACTAGGGGCTACGTTTCTCGACGAGGGGCTGAGCTCCTCGTATAGAACCAACTAGGCGCCTGGTAACGTTAACCGTATAGATAAACTCAAGGGGTTGAGCTGAGTAGCTAACTCCCCTAGAGCTAAACACAAGCCAAGGCCCCATACAAAGAGAAAACTAGGTTTTGGACAGAACCAAGGCATTGCATGGTCCTCGGACCCAAGCCTCAGGAGAAACCAACTACCTGGATGTAATGAAAACTAGGTTTTGGACAGAACTAAGGCGTTGCATGGTCCTCGGACCCAAGCCTCAGGGGAAACCAACTACCTGGATGTAAGGAAAACTAGGTTTTGGACAGAACCAAGGCATTGCATGGTCCTCGGACCCAAGCCTCAGGGGAAACCAACTACCTGGATGTAAGGAAAACTAGGTTTTGGACAGAACCAAGGCATTGCATGGTCCTCGGACCCAAGCCTCAGGGGAAACCAACTACCTGGATGAAAGGAAAACTAGGTTTTGGACAGAACCAAGGCATTGCATGGTCCTCGGACCCAAGCCTCAGGGGAAACCAACTACCTGGATGTAAGGAAAACTAGGTTTTGGACAGAACCAAGGCATTGCATGGTCCTCGGACCCAAGCCTCAGGAGAAACCAACTACCTGGATGAGGAAAACTAGGTTTTGGACAGAACCAAGGCATTGCATGGTCCTCGGACCCAAGCCTCAGGAGAAACCAACTACCTGGATGAGGAAAACTAGGTTTTGGACAGAACCAAGGCATTGCATGGTCCTCGGACCCAAGCCTCAGGAGAAACCAACTACCTGGATGAGGAAAACTAGGTTTTGGACAGAACCAAGGCATTGCATGGTCCTCGGACCCAAGCCTCAGGAGAAACCAACTACCTGGATGAGGAAAACTAGGTTTTGGACAGAACCAAGGCATTGCATGGTCCTCGGACCCAAGCCTCAGGAGAAACCAACTACCTGGATGTAAGGAAAACTAGGTTTTGGACAGAACCAAGGCATTGCATGGTCCTCGGACCCAAGCCTCAGGAGAAACCAACTACCTGGATGTAAGGAAAACTAGGTTTTGGACAGAACTAAGGCATTGCATGGTCCTCGGACCCAAGCCTCAGGAGAAACCAACTACCTGGATGAGGAAAACTAGGTTTTGGACAGAACCAAGGCATTGCATGGTCCTCGGACCCAAGCCTCAGGGGAAACCAACTACCTGGATGTAAGGAAAACTAGGTTTTGGACAGAACCAAGGCATTGCATGGTCCTCGGACCCAAGCCTCAGGGGAAACCAACTACCTGGATGTAAGGAAAACTAGGTTTTGGACAGAACCAAGGCATTGCATGGTCCTCGGACCCAAGCCTCAGGAGAAACCAACTACCTGGATGAGGAAAACTAGGTTTTGGACAGAACCAAGGCATTGCATGGTCCTCGGACCCAAGCCTCAGGGGAAACCAACTACCTGGATGAGAGGAAAACTAGGTTTTGGACAGAACCAAGGCATTGCATGGTCCTCGGACCCAAGCCTCAGGGGAAACCAACTACTTGGATGAGGAACCAACTATTAAAAAAAAAACTATGGCACGCAAACCTCAAAATCTATCCGAAGAGGAATCCTAGATCACAAATGGGTTAATACCTTGAATGCATACATTCCACAATCTGCCCTCGGGTCCCTGGTGTCAAAGGGGTTGATCCGGTACGACACAATTCATTACCCAAGAACCCAGTCAAGGTCCCGTGCTACTTAGCTACCCTTCCAGACGAATTATTTTGAGATCATCGTTCTCGGACAGTGGTCTAGCATGCATCGCGTAGTACTCAGTGCTTATCCCGGTTAGTTCCAAGAATTTAATTTATTGAAAGTTACCATTGTTATACTTGATAATATTTGTGAGTTTAAATTAGTAGGAACCCGTGTTAAAGCATTTCTTCTGCCTGGAATATCCTTAAGGGCAAGCTTGTGTTTAATATTCATGCGTAAAGTAGTTGTTACGGAGAAGAAAGATATGTATAGAGAAATGAACGCGTATTTTATTAAGACAAAGGAACTGTACAGTATACAATGAAAAGCTGAAACAAGCTTACACTAAAGTTGACTACATAAGTAAGGGAAAATACAAGCGAATGGAGAGAAGGCCGTGGGGACAGCTCAGAGGAGAGGTTGGCTACTGCGCTAAGTTATTGTCTAAGGAAACTATTCCTCGACACTGCTGTGCGTCCATAACTCAGGTAGCCAAAGAACCTGACCTCAGGCTAACACCATCTACAGAAAAGGCGCAGGGAGCCGGAAGTTAGGAAGCCCCCGCAGGAATTTGCCGGCTACAAGGTAGACAGTGCTGATGGTGGAAATTTCCTCTTCGGACATACCAAAAACCTGGCATGACCAGAACCTGCTTCGGATTTTGACTAAAAGAGGGGGAGAGACCCTCTCCCCTGTGACGAAACGGAAGGCCCCCTTTGAATCTGCGCCTCCTTGGCCCGCACCTCACTGCTCTGAGTTTCAGGGGGACCTGGCGCCACTGTGGCGGAGAGAGCTCCTTTTTCCCAAATGTCGCCTCAAGCATGATGTACAAAGGGAGGAAACTGAAAGATTTGTGCGTGGAGAAAGCAACTTTCCCTCCTATTTATATTAAAAGATAAGGTAGTAGCATTTAAATCACGCAGAGTCCCAAGGAACGCTACAGACAAAATGTCTCTGGCTCGATTTCCAACGTCTTCTGCAACCCTGAAGTTAGAGGAGTCTCGAGAAGGCGCACCTTGAATACTGGGACGCCCAAAAAGTATCGCATGACCTGAGAATACGGAAGTACCCCCTAATTTTGGGCCCAGTCAACCCGCGGCCCAGGCCCGATTCAGCACAAGTGCTGGACAGAACCTAGGTCTTGCATGGTCCTCGGACTCAAGCCTATGGGGAAACCAAGTACAGAAGATAAAAACTACAAGTGCTGGACAGAACCTAGGTCTTGCATGGTCCTCGGACTCAAGCCTATGGGGAAACCAAATACTTGGATAAGAAAAGGTTTGGATTCCGTAAGATGGGCTACTTGATGAAAACGTCAAAGTCACTTCGTCTACGGCTTAGACACCATAGAAGGTTAAGGCCAATAAGGGGGTAGGGAAGGTGGTGAAACGCCCCAGCGTTTAGTCGTATAAGAGGGCTATTCATTTGACAGGGGATATGTCCTCGGATGGTTATTTCTCACAAGGCATCAAGCCCTCTGTTCTCTCCTCGGCTAGTTCCGGGTAAGTATTATTTTTTACGGGTCGGCCTTATTGTGCTAAGCACTTCCATTAAAGTTATGGCAACACCTTTTTATTATTAAGTATTTTGGTTTTAGTCGTCATTGATTTAGATGCTATATCATTGTGCCGAGCAGCGCTTACAAATTTATGAAAACGTAAAGACATAACATGCGAAATGAGATAAAAGACAATTTTTATTAATATGAAAAATTATTACAACATACAAAAAGGGGCTCAAACAGGCCTGTACAAAGTATGAACTGTCTAAGCAACAATTACAACCGTAGTACAAATAAATAAATTGTCAGGCGCCTCTTAAACTCGTCTTCAAAAGTTTCTCCAATCTCTGCCTCATCGCTGCTCATACTAAGAGAGGAACTCACTTCAAAAAGAAAAAGGATGAAGAAGAGAGAAATAGTAAGGAAGAAATTAATGAAGAAGGTGGAGGATGTGAAGGAAGAAGATGGAAGACATGAGTAAAAGAAGGAGGAGAAGAGGAGAGAGAGAGATGAAGAGACAAAGAGAGGAGCAAAAGATAGAAAAGAAACAGCACCAGGGCGGAACTGGTGCTGGGAAGACAATAAGAAGAGGGAGGGGGAGGGCACCAAGGAGCAAAAGAGGGAGAAGCAGAAGCACTTAGCCCCTGCCTCGGCCCCGACTCCTAACACGTTGGTGCCATATTAGGTATGCTCATGAGGAGCCGGATGGTAGCGATCTTGGGTGTTCTCGACTCAGTCACGCCAAAAGCTTGACGTGACGAGCCCCTGCTTCGGATTTTGACTGAAAGAAGGGTGAGTCTGACTTTGAGTCTCCGCCATCCTTGTCCCGAACGAGCCATGATAAGCTTTATCGGAACGTGGCGTTTTTGGGAGGGATGGGGCTTTTGCATCCCTCGTTGTTATGGTGAAGTGTTTTACGATTATGTGTATAAACTAGTGGGTTAACCGAATCCTAAGGGAGGCTAAGTATTTCAGAGTCTCAGGGAGATGAAAAGGGATTCTTGACAACAACAATAACCTCCTCTCAGCCTTCTTATACAGAGGGTAGAGCGGGAGGCATTTAATAGGTTCAGATCTCCAAAGGGATCTGTCAACGCAAACACGCCGGTTCCGTTTCTCCACCCCATCAAAATAAACCGTCGAATTAAAGTAGTCTCGTAAATAGGGATCACTCAAAGCGCGTTTTGGATACCCCAAGCGATAAGAACGCATTAAGCGCGAAACTGAAAACTGTCTCGTAGACCGGTGCATCTCTTGGGCAGATGAAGAGCCGCCAGCACGTTTAATAGGCCGAATGGATTGGGCCGTAGGAAGAGGTTTGGTGACACCAAAACCCCCCTGTCCAGCCCAGAGGTTGGACAGCCGGGTTTTGAGGGGCTAATGTGGGGTGCAAACGACTTACGGGCCAGGCCCATCTACCCCGGGAGAATCCAAAGGCCCAAGCCGAGGAGGATTATGGCCCGAGCCCAACAAAATGGACTTTGGGTACCGCCGAGGGTAGTTCAGTCCTCGGCAGACCCGCAGTACCCCCAAAGGGAAGGGTAAAAACGGCATAGGATCGGAACTTAGAAGAAAGACCTAAAATATCTAGGAAAAGCTGTCTTTACTGCCATTCAATGCTCTGAACCTGACAGAGCCGCATTCTTTGGCTTTTTACAACCACCCCAAACGACTTTGAGTATGGGTTGATTAGACAAATATCAGCCTTGGGAATATCGACTCCATACGTGGACGAATGACATTGGACACCGGCGAATATAAAAGGAAAAATCAGTAACTTGAGGAGTGGCTGGGAAAAATGGCCAAGAAACGAGAGCCTCCCAGCCCACCTCCAGGAGAACGACTCTAGGGGTGACGATCATTTAACCTTGTATGAACGCCACGAAAAACCCACCGCCTATCGATCAGGGCCTAGCCTTTCAAACCCACGCTCTACAAATGATATTGTTAGGGCCGTTTACGTGCGAACCCGACACTGTTACGGTCCGCCACGAATCGTGACCCTACACTCTAAATATGTATTGACTGACCACATAATTATTTTTTATTTTTTCATTATTGTTATAAATCTAAGAAACTAGAATGCCAAAAAGAAATATTTTTTAAAAATTATTTGACTAGAAAAACAAGAAGAGATAGTAAATGTTGATGATGATGAAGAAAATTTCAATAAAGAAATAAGTTTGCAGAATAATGAACACAATGACAACATTTATTTAGATGGAGTTGATAATGCAATATGATCAAAATAAATTATTATTTTGGATCATTTGTAATGTATTATCACTTTTGAGTTTAATCAACATAAATGTGTATTTCACCAAAAAAAAAAAAAAACAATGAATGTGTTTGTGATAAACACATATTAGTTTGATTTTATTTAATTAGCTTATTAAATATTATTACATAAATGATGAATAAATTAGTCATTAGTTGAATTAACTCAAAATTTATAATGAATTTACATAAATATTATTAAGTATTTGTATAAATTATGATACGATACACGATATAGAAAAATAAAAATAAAACAATTTACAATACGATTCACATTTTAACAACTATGGTTACATGAAAGAGTTTCTATTATAATATGATTTTGGTATGTGGTATTACTACTATCTAGCATTTGTACTATCTAATTTTTTCCCCCAAATACTATGTAATTTTTTTTTTTTTTTTTGAAAGAGAGAGTTTTAACTTATGACATTCACTCCTAATGATATCTCTTTTATCATCAGATCAAGACATCAGTTGGTTTTTGTTGTACTGTTGATTTGATCTATTTCTTTTTGTACAATCGAATATGTTAAATAAAATAGTAATTATTTGGTTAATATAGATGTAAGGACCGCATTTGGATCCCTGGCCTAAGAGAAAAATGGATCCAGGCCCAATAAGCCCAATACAATGAATTTGTAGAGAGTGGGTTAGAAAAATAGGTTATAATGAATGGGATAACATTTAGGATGGATTCAAAAGACAATTAAACTTAAGTAGATTGGATTTATCTAAGTAAATTCAGTCCTTGACCAAATCCGAGGAAGTCAATTCTTGTATATATTAATTGAAAACGTTTACAGGTATAGTTTGTTTGCTACAGACCTTTCTTCTCTCAAATTTCTGATCCCTTCTTTCAAGGTCTTCCCTCTAATTTATACTATCTCTGTCTTCTTATCTTCACCCTACACGTGGACAGTAGATTGCTTATATTGATCCTTGTCCCATCAACACCCTCTTGAAGTCTTTGGGGGTAGCTGTAAGGCTGAACAAACATTGTTCAGAGATCACTTCTTCATTAATGTGGCCAGAGAGTTAAGTATATAGTATTCAATGCGGTGGTAGCAACTTTTTCTTAGATATTTCTGAGCTCCCATATCTCCTGTACGTTCGTAATGCACGTCCCTATCAGTGGAATTTCCTGGAAGGTCACCTTGAACGATAGGATATACATTTGATCGGTGCTTTGTTTATCCGAGGAGATACTCCTCCTCGAATAACCTTCCACAACCTTTCCATTTACAACCTACTCATGAGACTCTGAACTTAACACCCTCACTACTATTTGTTCGTCCTCAGACCAATCAACGTCCTCGGCCAAGGGCCGAGGACTAATTTATAATTTTGGGCCCTTATCCCTGCAATAGATCTTTTTAAGGGTTAAAGTTAAATGTTAAGCGCAGATTATATCTCATCTTATAATGTGATAAAATTGCATTTGAATCTTTTAGAAATTGAAATCAATTAAATAGATTAAATTTCATATAAAAATCAAATCTTGCAATCAAGGAGGAGCCTAAATTTGTTTCTTTATTTTTCCTTTTTACGTTTTGGTATTACACATTTTTTTTTACCTTACGAACAACTCATTGGTGGATTGGTTTGGTAGAAACCTCCATTCTTTATAATTCTTGCACTGAGACTAATAGAAATAAAATTATTACCAATAGATGTTTGTGAGCTGTGACCCTTTATTTATTTTTTTAAATCTACTGAATTTATTTTTACAATTATTTATAGGTAGTATATTCGATACGATTCATAGCACCACAAATACAAGAAAAACGTTTTTATAATGGATCCAGTCAATGTGGCCTTAGCCCACCATCGATCAAATCACTGATTCAATAACGCGTCATGGAGAAGGCCCTTTTGCATTTTCTAAGTTTCTAGAACTAATAACATTGTCACATTGACCCCATGTGATGGTGGAGACCATTTTTTTTTTTTTTTGGACAGAAACGATAGAAGGAAACGCGTTATTTTGAAAAAAGCATTCATGTGCAAGTTCCTGACTTTTTGTAGACCAAACGCATTCCATTATTGTAGACTTGCTGAATTATTATTATTATTATTATTATTAGATGAGATATTAGATATCTGTTAGGGTCATGCTAACGAGTGTTCTTAGTGAATTGGTTAAAAATCTAATTAATGAAAGTTTTTATGGAAAAAGAAAAGAAAAATTAATATTTTGATAGCTTTTTTCATTTTCCATAATAGTCATATGTTTAACATTTTCTTTCCTTGGAAGAGGTGCAGAAACGACGCATGAATTTGAACTATAAAAATGATGGCCAAGACAAATATACATCAGCTAAAATTGATAATTTTTTGTTAAAAATTTCGTAGATAAAGTTAAAGGTTTGTTGAAAATAGGGATGGCAAATGTGTGGGTTTGGGGTGGGCATAATTGGGTTGGGCATGTAAAACCCATTTAACTAATTGCTTCTAACCCAAATCCAACCCGACCCAATTATTATGGGTAAACCCTAACCCACCCAATCACCCAATTATCAAAATTACCAAAATGCCACTAAAGTGAAAATGACCAAAGTACTCTAAAATCTTCAAAACTGACCAAAATACCCCCAAAATCCAAAAATTACCAAAATACCCCCAAAACCCAAAAAATGACCAAAATACCCCCTGAAACCCAGAAAATGACCAAAATACCCCGAAACCCAAAAGTGACCAAAATACCCCCAAAACCCATAAAATGACCAAAATACCCTCAAAACCCAAAAAATAACCAAAATACTCCCGAAGCCCAAAAATTACCAAAATACCCCCGAAACCCGAAATGACCAAAATAACCCCCAAAACCCAAAAATTACCAAAATACCCCCAAAACTCAAAAATGACCAAAATACCCCTGAAACCCATAAAATGACCAAAATACCCCTGAAACCCAAAAAATGACCAAAATACAACTTGTAAAAAAATTTGTAATTCTATCATTTTATTCATTTTAAAGGTTCTTTAAAAAATTGATAGATCTAAAATTTAAAATAAAATATACAAGCTCAAAAAAATTAGGTGACAATGTTCCACTAAACTATTACATTGTGTCATTCTCATTAATTTCATTCTGGTCCTTTTTACGAAAAGTAAATTCCATCTTAGATGGTGTATCATTACTATACATTGTATTATGATTCTATCTTAGATGGTGTATCATTACTATATTCAGGACCCAACTCCCACAACTTTGTTATTTCAATCCAAAGGTATACAAAACTGTGAGGTTTGAGACTTGAATAAAAGTGATCCCACTCAAATGATTCTTTCTACAAAAAGATTCAAGTGAGAAAGGCCTTGAGCGAGAGAAGAAAGTTTCCTAGTAATGCATGTCACTAATAATTTTCTATTACAAAGGCCTTTCGGCTTTATGGAAAATGGGATGAAGATAAATGTTTTGAGAAACATCTACTACTATCACAAGCAAAAGGAAAAAAAAAAAAAAAATCACTTTTTCAAGCAATCAATTCATTCCACTGGATAATGCTTATCAATCTTTATTCCCCAATTTCAATTACTCACCATGTATGGTTTGCAATCATACAATAAATTTAACGAGAAAAAAAAGCAATTATAAGACCAAACTAGGAAGATTTTATGGATCCTGTTTTACAAGGAACGGTAAGAGAGCAGATCAATGTTCTGCATAATTGCCATAAATAAATAAATTTTCTACCCAAAAATAAACCAAAGTTACCAAACCAAGGAAAATTTTCATTAGATGACGGAAGTCAAAACATGAAGCAAAAGATGTCCTGCCATAATTCTTACATGTTCTAGATAATGTTGGAAACAAACACTCAGAAATGACCAAACTATAAGCCAACAAACTGAGCAATTTCTCTGTCCAATTTCTGGAAAATGTACAAGAAAAAATGTCTATGAATAAATCAAATATGACTAGAGATATTAATTAACACTGACTTTATGAAAAATAAATAACTTAAACATCACATCAAACTCAAAAGGACAGTCAGCAAAATAGTCTCCAAGAACTGAAATATTTTCAGTGAAGCAATCCCCATTAGCTCATAAGGTTTTGCCGGAAATACATAGAGGTGAACAATGGAAGCAATGGCCATCTGCATTCAAAATTCACAAAATCACACATAATGACAAAATCACACATAATGGACCTATATTTAAGAAATCTCAGAAGGCATAGTAATTAAAACAAGAACAATTAGCTCCCACCTGGGATGCACGGATGCGGCTCCGGTCCCAGCGCACCCGCGTCCGACGTGGTGGCACACGACGACGCGGGAGGAACGTCGTAGACCGCGCATTTGTGCCGCGTCGTGCCACGTGGATTTCCCGACTTGCGCCGACGCGGCTCAAATCGGCGCCGACTCGCGCCGATTCGCGCCGAACCGAAAGGATTTGCGCTGATTCGGGCCGGATCGGATCGTATCGGCCGAATATCGGAGTGTTTCGGCTGGAAAAAGGAAATCGGCCGGTAAGGAAAAAAAAAAAAAAAAAAAAAACTTAAACCAAAAATACCGGTGGACTGGACTGGATATTGATACGCCACTGTCGTCGGTAACTGAAATCATATCTTTGACTTTGCTTCTTCGTGTCCTCCTTTACATCGTCTTCTTAAGTACTGAGTTGTTCTCTTTTTTTTTTTTTTTTTTTTTTTTTTTTTTTTTTTTTTTTTTTGAAGTGTTCTGTAACTTTTTGATAAGTACAAAAACTCTTCTTTGTTTTTTTGCCTCTCTGACCAAACGTGAGAGCCACATCTTCCTTTTTTTTTTTTTTTTTTTTTTTCTTTTTTAATGGGAAGCTACACGTGAGAGCCTCCTACCTTTTTTGTTTTTTACTTATTATTATCTATTTATTTTATTATTATTATTTCTATACTATTATTATTATTATTATTATTATTATTATTATTATTATTATTATTATTATTATATGAGTTTTCTATTATTATTATATAAAAAAACATGCTTAGTAATATATTAAAAATATTTTTAATAATTTTTTAATCGTTGAGTCCCGCCGCACCCGCACCCGAGTCCCGAAACGCACCCCTGCTTCATAGGCTCCCACCACCAAAACCTATAGAAAAATTACACAAACAACAGAAAAATTTACCTTAAAATAGCGTCCTTTCACCTAATCCTCATCAACATATGAAATAGATTGAGATAGGCACAAGTTGCCAAAATCCTCCACAAGGCTTTCTTCCTCAAAATCATGTACAACTGAAAAAGGAAAGCAAAGCATTTATTAGTACATCAAATACAGATTAATGAATATTGCGAGCGCATAAGTGATAAAAAAATATGATATACCTGGTACTCCATATAGCCAATCAAGATCACATAACAAAGTTTCTGCAGTTTGTGGCAAAAGAGAACTACGAAACTTATCAAGAATGTGGCCACCAATGCTAAATGCAAACTTCGAGGCAACAGTAGTAATGGGAATGCTCAAAATATCACGTGCCATCATGGAAAGTTTTGGGAAACGATTACTGTGAGACTTCCAATACCCCATAACATTCAAATCCTCGTGCAACTTATAGTCAAATCGAGCCTCTTCCAAGTATAAATCCAATTGTGACTTGCTTGAATCTGAGCCAATAAGTTGACTCTTATATGTCTCAAAACCAGATAAATCATCATGCCTAACATAACGACCATACACTCCACCACTACTGGATGCTACTTCAACCAAATTGCAGATATCACTAGTAGAATTCTTATATTCCTCAAAGATGCCATACAATGTATCACGAAGATTCGCTGCCATAGATATTGCTTCTTGCTTATACAACTTGCTATAACAAAATTCTACACATTGCAACTTGTATCTAGGATCCAAAATGACAGCAAATGATAGCAGAGGACTATAATACTCCCAGTATTTATCAAACTTTTCTTTCATTTCTTTTGCCGTTGCTCTAATTATCGCATCATCATCTTCCAACTGTTCCATAATACGCAACTGAATCTTCTAAACACAATGGAAATACAAGTTGGCTGTGGGGTAGTTTGTCCCAGAGAAAAGCTTGGTGATATCATAAAATGGTTCCAAAACCCTTGCTATCTTCTCCACCCTATCCCATTCCTCCTCTGAAGGGCAATTGAGAAAGTGTTTATCAATCCTACTCAAGTGAGAAAATGCATCTCGATACTTAAGACAAGTCTCAATCATTAAGTATGTTGAGTTCCATCTTGTTGGGACATCTTGGTGTACTTTCTTACTTGTCAAAAAAGGAAGCTCTGAAAGACATTGAGCAAACCTTAACTTCCTATGATCCGAACCTCTCACATATTTAACACTTTCACGTAAATTATACACAACCTCATTTATGACTTTTAATCCATCTTGTACGATAAGGTTTAATATGTGTGCACCACAGCGCATGTGAAAGAACTCACCACCATAAGGTAAATAAGGTCTAAAAGAAGGGTGTCTCTTTAAATGACTCACCAAAGTATCATTATATGAAACATTATCTAAAGTAATGGTGAATACCCTCTTCTCAATGCCCCACTCTTTCAACAAACCTAACAACCTCTCTGCCAATATAACACCACCACGTGGAGGTGGCACATGACAAAAAACTCAAAACTTTCTTCTGCAACACCCAGTGTTCATCAACATAATCTGTTGTAAGAACCATGTACTCATTAGTGTTAGGTGAAGACCATAAATCTGATGTTAAGCAAAACCTCCCAGTAATTGACTTTAAATCATGTTTCAAATTTTCCTTTTCTCTCCTGTATATTTTTATCACATCCGATTTTGCAGTGTTCCTACATATAGTCTTAACATCAGGATTCAAATAACAATGAAGCAACCTATTGTTCTCATGTTCTGCAAATGAGAATGGATAGTTATGCCTAATGATTGCCAATGCAACCATTTCCCTATACGTAGCTTGATCTAAAGGCTGACAAGACACAATTTCATTGTCAACCTCATGGCATTTTGCTCTATGACGCAACAAAGAAGTAGTGCCATTAGAACCGGCAACAAAAGAATTTTGACATTTTTTACACCTTGCCCTCTCTTTCCCATCAGAACCTTTAGGTAATATTTCAAAATCCGACCATACAGAAGAAGTCCTACATCTCATTCTTTTTGAAGCATGAGATGTAGGACTTGAAATAGAGTAAGGCTCATGAATAGTATCAAAAAGTGCAATGAAACTTATAAATAGTAGTAAAAATAAACTAAATAGTAAAATAAGCTAACAAAAATAATCAATGTTAAATGCACACTAATCCAAACTTCCTAGCTACTTCCATACAATTTTATGCTAAACCAAACTAATCCTTCCATCACTAAAACATAACCCTACATCCACTGTGCATAAAAATTAAAGCCATGCCCCAAAAAAAAAACCTCAATAACGTGTCCTCAGGAAAAATGAAACCAAAGGTGCGAAACTTCCTAGCAATCAAAGCCACGCACCCCACACACCCCCCCCCCCCCCCCCCCCCCCCCCAAACCAAAAAAAAACAAAACCCAATAGCGCGTCCTTAGAAAAAATAAAACCAAAGGTGCGAAACTTCCTAGTCACTTCCATTTTCAGCTAAACCAAACTATTTCTTCGATCATTAAAACATAACCCAACATCAACTGCGCATTGAATCAAATCAAATAAAAAATGTTCTTTCTCGGTATGGGTTGTGCATCTTTTAGAATCAAATTATTCCTTTCCTTTCTGGTAATCACTTGCATACTACCTAAGACGACGAGCATCATTGAACGTGCGGAAGTTGTTGTGCCACTTCCAGCAAAAATACAACAGCCGCTGCGCAGTACTACTTTAGAGACCTCACCAAGAACCCCATTATTTCTTTGGAGCGTCAGTTGGGGTTATGATTATTTTGGAGCATCATCGCACACGTAAAGTCTGTGTGATGAGGCTAGTGAGTGTGTGTGTATATATATAATTATTTTGGAGGAAACCTAAGAGTAATGGCATTGAAGAACACTTCAAATTGAGAACAATAGACAACAATCAAATCCATTTTGTTATTCTCTAATTTTTAGAGTGAATAGCATTTCAATTGTCTTGGGATCTTTTGCAAATTTGATATGACAGGCATAGTTGTCAGCACTGTACGATATGTGACACGTATCATACGATGTAGTGTGCGTATAATATCATATCGTAAAATCGTACTTATTGTACAATACATAAATAAATGCTTTAAAATGAATTATTTTATTAAATGTTGTATTTTTATTTGAATCTAACGAGTTATTAGAATTGTTTTTAACACAAAATTATTATGTTACTTAATTTAGCTTAATAAAATAACATGTCCATAAGTTTTTGTTTTTATTTTTTTCTCTTTCTTCTACAAAATTTGAATTGCACACTTATACTTCACTTTCATATTTACAAATTTCTTTTCTATACTATAAATATGGTATAAACTCACAACATAATTATTTTTTATTTTGTCATTATTGTTATAAATCTAAGAAACTGGAATGCCAAAAAGAAATATTTTTTAAAAATTATTTGAGTAAAAAAACAAGAAGAGATAGTAAATGTTGATGATGATGAAGAAAATTTCAATAAAGAAATAAGTTTGTAGAATGATGAACACAATGACAACATTGATTTAGATGGAGTTGATAATGCAATATGATCAAAATAAATTATTATTTTGGATCATTTGTAATGTATTATCACTTTTGAGTTTAATCAACATAAATGTGTATTTCACCAAAAGAAAAAAAAAATGAATGTGTTTGTAATAAACACATATTACTTTGATTTTGTTTAATTAGCTTATTTAATATTATGACATAAATGATGAATAAATTAGTCATTAGTTGAATTTACTCAAAATTTATAATGAATATACCATTTATATATGTATAGATATAATTTTTTTACTATTCTTATTAAGTATTTGTATAAATTATGATACGATACACGATACCAAAAAAAAAAAAAAAAAACACAATTTACAATACCATTCATGTTTTAACAGCTATAGTTACATGAGAGGGTTTCTATTATAATATGATTTTGGTATGCGGTATTACTATTATCTAGCATTTGTACTATCTAATTTCTTTCCCCAAATACTACGTAATTTTTTTTGAGAGAGAGAGAGAGTTTTAACCTATGGCGTTCACTCCTAATAATAATAACAATAACAGTAATAATAATAATAATAATAATAATAATAATAATAATAATAATAATAATAATAATAATAATAATTTTAAGGGCAGGTTTTGGTTCCTAAGCCCAAAAGGTAGAAGGACTCAAGCCCAAGGAGCCCAACACAATGAATTTGTAGAGAGTGGTGTTGATGCCCATTTTTTGAATCTATGCCCAAAGGCCCATACGAAGGAAAACCCAATGAAAAACAAGGCCCAAAGACCCACCAAGAAGACCGAAGAGCAAGAAAGGTTCAAAGAAAGAAGTGCAAGGGAAAGGGATCTATAGCAAAATACAAATCTGCCACAGAATACAGTTCTTTGGCAGAATGGCTTTGGCTGACAAAGACAACTTGGGCCTAAGACCCTTTTGATCCAGTCAACATTATCTGGCCCACAAAGACCCAAATTCTTTTGTATAAAAGGATAGGCGTGAAAACTGATATGAAGAAGCACGGTGAAAAGAAATAAGGAACGGTAGGAAGTGTCAGCAGCAAGAATCACGTGAAGGAAAGAAAAGCCAAACCAAAGGAAAATGACAAACGTAGCTGGAAACGTGTGAAGAAATAAGACAAAACACGCAGCAGACCAAAACAAAGCTAATTTGCTACGGTAGAAACGGCCTGGGAGGCAAACATAGAAGATAGTAGAGCGAGCATAGAAGGGTCAAGGCACCACCAACCTGTACCCAGCCAATACAAGGGAGGTGGGCCCATGGTCAAGGGGATTCAGAGGGTGTGGTTTGGTGGTGGGGGGAAAAGGGGGTCTATATTTGGTTTCCTGCCGTGACTTCTTTTGGGAATATATCTTGCTGGGATGGTATCTTACCCAAAAGAAGTAATAACTGGTTGGGACCATCTGATGCATGCCATAGAGCTAGGTAGTGAGGTAGCCCAATCCTTATTTAGTCACCTAGAGGTAGAGGTGTACAGCAGGAACAAACAAAAGGGAAATTTGTCGTGAAATGAGTAGTATTACAGCAAACATATACTGAGCAATGGCAGGGGCATTCAATGGGTGAGTGGGTAATCTTGAAAGGATGCCCACAACAAACCAAAAACAATTGGTGAAGCCCTAGGGGTAAAAGGAAGAAATCCCATTTAATCAGTTTGTTATAAAAGGAAGGTAACCACGACAGAAAATAGGGGACCGAGAGGAGAAAAAAACAGGGGAAGAGAGAAAAACACTAAAAGAGAGAAACTTAATGGAGGGAAGCACTTAAGGGGGAAAACCCATTGTAAGAAAGTAGTAAGCACCCAGAGAGAGGTATCCAGGAAAAGGAAAGACCAAAAAGGGGGAACAACCCACGACAGGAGAGTAATAAGAAACTAAGAGTAAAGAAAGAACGGAGAGAAAGAAAGAAAGTGGTAAAACAAAGAGAGAAAATACGGCAGGAATAGGGGCATGCATCAATAGACCATCTTTTCCCTCCTTCTTAACAAACCCACTCTTTGATGTCCCCAAAAGTAATAGCTAGTAGCCATTTAGGCCTATTCTCCAAAATGCACAACTTTGATGGCAAAAGCCTATGACAAGATTGTTCAAGTTAGGGTTTGGGTTCTTTCTTGGTTTACTTATCCTATGGGAAGATTAAATACTTGATTTTGATTGCAAATATATTTGATTTCTCTCATTATAAATTATATCTGCAGTATTTAGTTATTCTGTTGTAGCGCGTTTTTTTATCACGTTTGCTGCATCAGTTGTCCTGCTATGGTATCTTTACTTTTTGTACGAGTTATTCTGCTGTGGCACCTTTTCATTATATGTACCGTGTTAGCTATTATACTAGCTAAACCTTTTCTGCGTAAGCTTTCTTCTTTATTTGTTATTACGTGTTTTACTTTTGACACAAACTAATCATTATCCTGCCATAAGTATATATATATACATATATCTTATTTCTCATGTTCTGCAAAATATATTTTATATATGTACATGTGAATACGTATAAGTATATATACTCATATATGTATGTATATATTTGAGAATATGCTAACCCATTTAAACTAACATTTGTTTGATGGGTATTTTCTTTGGGCTTTAGATTTGTTTATGCGCAAGAAGTAGAAAAGTATTTCTGCAGTAAAAACGAAGAGTAGTTATTCATATTGCAAAAGGTTTTATTGCACGGCAGACAACTTTAATGCACAGCAGACAGCTTTAAAGCACAGCAGATAGCTTTATTGCACAACAAAAGGTTTTGCTATATAGGAAAAAAGTCAGTCATGCAGCAGAAATTGGAGAAAAGTTCCTTTTGCGGCAGAAACAGAGGATAAGCACCACGTTTTGCTTACCGTAAGCATGCTCCTGGCAGACAAGGCATAGTTTGCTCACAAGCTGGACCAAATTGAGTTGCAGTTGGACCGGTCTCAACTCCCTTACTCAAAATATTTGGGCCCAGTACCACGGGAGGTAGCCCAGCCCGATTTAACCAAAAAGGCCCACTACAAGTGGGCTTAAAGGCTAGGCTTCCATGGATTGAACAACGAGCATAGTGGATTGAAGATAGTAAGAAAGTAAAGAAAAACAAACTCTATGCAAAGAAAGCCTTCATCGGCAAAGTCTGAGGAGAGTGGTCATGGAGTATATTTCTTTTAAACTTGGATACAATTTTAGTTCTTGTTGCTACAGTGTTTTCTCTACCGATCTTCTCTCTCCAGTCCCTGAAGGATCCCTCACATTATATATCCTTTTTTGGCTAATCCTAGCCCTCCATTTGTTGATTATGCAGGCCACTACTCGAATGCTTGTCTCATCAGGCACCTTCTCTAGTCTTTTGTGAGTTGCGACAACCAAAACAGCACTGTTCATGGGTTTTCTCCACATAAATGCAGCCAGGGGGTTTGGTAAGGCACAATAAATGTGGTGGCAACTTCCATCCCTCCAATCACGTCAGGGCTAACCCCTTTTCTGGAGCTCTTCCTCCTTAGTGTGGCCCCCCTCTGGTCTTATCGTTTGAGTGCATGGACTCTTCAGCACAGTAATGGCCTCCTCGGCCATGGGTATGACATGTGGCACTATTACCTTATTTAAATTTCTGAATCCCACAATAGCCCCTCAAAACCCCGATTTTTTCCTCTTGTCTGAGGAGAAAAGTGGGGTTTTGACCTTGGATAGTTAATTCCACATGCTTCTTTGAATTCCACACGTGAGAACTCACTTCACGTGCCCCGTAACCGTTCTGGCGCTTCGGAGTCCGCAACATCTCATTAAGTGCTCCAGGCGGCACTTTGTTCCTTACGTCCTACGGTGAGATGAGGATCCTACGACTGATATTTCTCCTCAAATTTTGGGTGGGATAACTCCCACCCAATTCCGCCTCCTATAAATGGCGCCTGGGGTATTTATTTCTCCCACTTTCCAAATCTTCGAACTCTCAAGACTTCCTAAATCCACAAACTTTCAAGATTTGCCAAATCTTCAAACTTTCAAGAAGCTCCTAAAGTGACCCTTGTCCTTATTTTTGTAAGTTTTTTTTTTTTTCTTAGGCTCTTTTCTCCTCAGCCTTCTACTTTTTACTTCTTCTTCACAAATATTTCCTTCACTTCTCTTTAGTCTGCTCTGATAGGTAGGTTTGCTCATTTAGGGCCCTATATCAGATCCCCTGTTTCCCTGCGGTATTGCCCTTCGGGTGGATGGATTGACCTTAGAAGGGAGGGGGAAGTAGTTATTCCTATGATCTCCTTTATAGAAGGGGGGATGAGGCTACCCATGGGAAGGGTGACTAGGGACTACTTGATTGCCCATAGGATCTGCCCTTACTAGTGCATGCACAACCTATTTAAAGTCTTGGGAAGTGTAAATGCTCTCAACGAGCAAATGGGGTTAGGCCTTCCCTAGCATGATGTCGTCTAGATGTACAAGTGTCATCTGCTCGCAGATTCGGGATACTACCTTAGGTCTAGGTCTTCCATTGTTAGGCTCGTCTCATGTCTTCCCAAATCCAACAAAGGTATGAAAGACAACATTTTGATCATCTTGGGTGAATGGCATGATGGTCTTCACTACCCAGTCTAGGAGAAAGAGCCAGGTGGGGTACCCTAGGTTTAGGTCTTTTAACACAGGCACTAGTTCTTTAGTTTGCTGCTTTCTCCTTTCCTTTAGTATTTTGTTTCCTTCTGATTAAGGGCTCGTGTTAGGACATATGTGTTTCACATGTTAGGAACATATGTCACTATTTTATGTAATTGACTAATCCTTTGACAAAATGCACTTTACTTGTATTTGGGTAGATTTAGGATGTGTTTAATACTTCAAGAAACCTTATTTCAAGTTCAAGTGTTAAAATCATGCAAGTTTGTCCAAGATTCAAGTGAGAAAAATGTTGTTCATTAAAGCTCGACAGCTAGCAATCTATCGAGCTTTAAAGAGTTGTTCCAGCCCGTGGCTCGACAACAACTTGACAGATAGGTATCTGTCGATGTTTATGAAATTTAGTTTTTCAGGATTGTTTTTCATTCAATTCGTGATTGTATATTTGGGCTTTCTTTTCTAAAAACTCTAGACATATAAAATGATTATTTTAAGGGCCGTCAAAGGTGACACAAGTTGCACAAGTGTTGACCAAAGTTTGTTCAAGCAAATTGTAACTGGAGATAGAATTTGCCCTAGTTCATCTTTCTTGTGAAGAAGCTGCTGTGTTTGTGCACTGTAGAGTTTTGTAACCAAAGAGCTTCTCTATCTTCATTGTGTGATGAACTGAAGAACTTTGTAACCGACAACCTTCTCTAGTTGGTGATTGAAGTCGCGTACTAGGATTTGTGCAATTGGTTAGTCACGTATTAGGAGTTGTACATCAAAAGGAGAGATTGTCACTACAGAACAAGTCCAATTGGGTATTGGGGTAAGGGTTCAACTGTAGGTTGGTATAAGGTACTAGGATTCCTTTACTTATAACCGCTTGTTGTGATAACAGTAGATTTTCGAGATTGGTGACATCAAATCACCTGATGGGGTTTTTGCCGTATTGGTTTTCCCCATTTGTAAACAAATCACCTGCGTCAAATTTATTTTCTGCTGCATTTAGTTTAATTGGTGATTTTTTGGTGCTACCACGCATCTTGCCTGTTAATATGATTAATTAACAAACTTGACTAATTAATCAATTAATTTATCACAAAAGGGTCGATTCATTTTTGGCCTATCAAGTGGTATTAGAGTAGACACACTCTGATTAGGTTTTAATCTTTGCTGTGCGATCCATTGACCCCTGTTTGTCATGGATAGATGATAGTCTCTTATTATACCTCCTTTATTTGATGGCACTAACCATGCATACTGGAAAGTATGCATGAGAGCTTTCTTGCAATTTTTAGATGAGAAAGTATGGCAAGCTGTAGAGATAGGCTGGACCAAGCCTACAGAAGCGCCGGCCGATTGGGATGATACTAAGATCAAGGCGGCAAACTTCAATAGCAGTGCATTGAATTCTTTGTTCAATGCAATCACTAATGAGGAATTTAAGAAGATATCCTCCGCTGAAACTGCAAAGGAAGCATGGACTGTCCTCTAGACAACCTATGAAAAAACCAAGGCTGTCAAGGATTCGAAGCTACAAAGGCTCACTACAAGCTTCAAAGAGATTAAGATGGAGGAGGATGAGTCGTTTGATGAATTCTATGACAAACTCAAGGACATAGTTAATTCAGCTTTTAATCTTGGGGAAACCATTCTCGAACCCAAGATTGTGAGAAAGGTGCTCAGATCTCTACCCGAGAGATTCCATGCCAAGATCACTGCCATTGAGGAATCAAAGGACATCAACAAAATTCCTTTGACAGAGTTGGTTGGAAATCTGTAGACCTATGAGTTAGGTTTGACAAGAATCGGAAAATCGAGCAAGAGCAAGAGCATGGCAATGAAGGCCAAGAGCAGTGACACAGATAAGTCTTTAGACGATGAAGATTTTAAGATGAAGTCCTACATCACTAGGCAATTCAAGAAGTTCATGAAGAATGCAAATGGGATGGGCTTTGACAAGGACCGTAGGCAATCCAGTTCTTCTTAATTCAAGAGCCAAGACAAAGGGAAGAAGGATGCTAGGGATGGCGGTCAGTACACTGTTCCCTTAGGACCAAAGTGCTTCAGGTGTCAAGGCTTTGGACATATGAAACAGGAGTGCCCCACATATCTCAAGACCATTGGGAAGAGCAAGGAACTTATTGATACTTTAAGTAACACCAAGCTTGAGGATGATTTCGACAATGAGGATGACGGAATCCTAAATGCCTTCACTACCATTGTCAATCCAACTGAGGGGATTGTTGAAGATGTGGAGATGAATTGGTGGACTCCAAGTTTGAGAAGATGGATGAACAAGATGACATCCACATAACCTACGCAAAGTGATGAGAATGCAAATTGTCATATTTTTCTCCCTTAATATTTAGTCTTTTATATTTATTTCGTGCCTAAATGTACTCATTATTCTTATATTTTGATTTAGGATGCAAATGGGGGTGTTAAGTGCAAAACGTAGCTAATTGGGCGATTTTGGACTGCTTTGACATCACTTCCTAATCTGGGCATAACTCTCTCATCCAAGCTCCGATTGAGATGATTCAAGATGCTATGGAACACCAAGACAAAGCTCTACAACTTTCATGTTTGATTTTTGAGAGATACGGGCTGCATCAAGGTAGAAATCAGGAATGAATTTGCTGCACCTGCACTACTGACGTTTTGGAATGTTCCTTTGCCTGCAATTCTACTACACAGATCTGATGGGGTTTATTTTCAGAAGCTTCTAGATCTGGTGCACAAAATTTTCAGCTGAAAAACACCACTTTCCTAGTTATATTAGGACTTTGTTTTATTTTTAATATTTTTCCTTAATTAGTTAGATTTGAATATTATTATTGAGAATATTTTTAGGAGATTTTGTAGGCTTGGGAAAGGGGGAATTAACGTGTAAAAGGGGGAGGAGAAATCAGAATTGGACACACACGCCTCTCTCTCCCCTCTTCTCTGATTTTTTCCTTTGAGTTTTCATCATGGCCTTACTTAGCTAAACTTTTATACTTGGTTGAAGGAAATTGAAGCCTGGGAATCAATAAAACTGTGGGATCTAATTTTTTTTCATTGTTCAATTTATGCTTTGAATATCGGATGTTCTTCTGTGCCTATTTTCATGATTGTCTCGTTTAATTACTAGGAGGTCTACTAGTTTATTATTCATTACAATCTACTGCTAAGTTAGATACCAAATCTGTAATTGTTTGATCTCTCTAACTTGTGAAGCAACCAAGATTTAATGATTTATTGCGTCAGAAATTATTAGATCTTAGGAAGAATGATTGACTAAATTAAATACAACCGCTTGTACTTGTGTTGTTTAGCTTCATCAATCTCTCTAATTCTTAAGGCTACTACTAGATTAAACCTTTAGCACTTATCTTGGGTTGTTTAGTAGTTAGAGTTTACTAGATCGCTTGTGTTCTAATTAACTACGACTAAGGAGAGATAGGAAAATTTCTCCGATGGTGAATATTCAAATTGTGAATTGATATATACTTGCATCAATGATCAATTGTAAAATTCCGATGGTGGATGTTGACTTAGACCAAGGTTTGTTCTTTTGATTAATTTCAATACTTTAATTTGAATTGTTCCTTAGTTTTTTTTTTTTTTCTTAAAATTGTTTTCATTATACTCCACCCCCCCTCCTTGTTCATGTAGCATAAAACTAGGCTAGATACTCTCTATGGGAACGATTCTTACTCGCACTACTACATATATTTTTAGGAGTATAGGTTTTATTTTTGGTTGCCTGCGACAGCACACCAAATTTTGGCGCCGTTGCCGAGGAGTGATTCTAGTTGATTTTTTTTGCTTCTTGTGAACCTTATTTCATTCTTGAAATTTTCAAAAAAAAAAAAAAAGGAAATCGTTAGTTTTTTATAGTTATGGTTTTGGCAGAGTTCTGATTGCAATAGAACTAGGCCTCGATAGTATTGTTTTCTAAAGGTAAACGATGTTCTGAGCAAGACTAGTTAATCCTTTGGATTACTTGCCCCACCCTTTTGAGGCTAGATTCCACTGTTTTCTAGGGTTTTTAGGTGTTTTTTGTGTTTTAACGTAGAATTTTGATTTATTTTCATTACTCTAGATTTTTCCTGGTTTGTTTTTCATGGTTTACTAGTCACTAACCCGTGCTATGCACGGGAACCTATCTATTTGTGCGGTAAACTAAAATGATTTTATAAAATTTTAAATTGATTAAGAAACTACATTATTGCATGAATTACTCTTGTATAACTTCAATTTGTGTTACAATTTGATAAAGAAGTCATTGTTTGAACGTGCAATGACTTACAAAAAATATTAAAGAATAGTTCATGACTATAAACCTATAACTATTGAAAAGAATCAAAAGATTAAGAGCTTAAAAATTATAAAAATATATATGTGTGTGTGACTACACAACAGAGAAATATAAGAGAAAAATTTGTTACACTCAAAATAATAATTCAAGGTTATAATCATTGAAATTTTCCAGATAGTTTTAGATATTACAAAAATATAACTCAAAAAGTTAGATGTTAAAA
>CM070307.1:56695043-56710043 GCA_036321655.1 Quercus alba | reverse complement strand
AAAGATGTAAACACAAGGACAACACAACGATGTGTTATCGAAGAGGAAACAGCAATAGACCCTCCAAGCCTAATCTACCTAGTGTACCTAAGCCCTCCAAGCTTCTTGCTCCAACGAGGTTGCGTCGAACCTATTTCTTTTCTAGCTTCCCGGATTTTGCTACTTGACCATAGCATCAACCAATGTAAATTGGTTCCTTCCTAACTACTTCCCAGAACACCAAACAGCCCTCTCACAGTAATGGATGTGGTGAGAAAAGGTTTTGGTAAAAGGTCTCTCAAGGATTTAACAATGGAGAGGAAGAGAGTATAGGAATTTGAAGAGTCTCTTATATGAAGATTGTGGATGAATCAATCTTGTTTTTCTCTAGGGTTTCTCTCTCAAAATTCTCTCTGGAAGCTCTCTTTCTTTTGTGGGTATAAGGGGTATTTAACAAGAACAATGCAAGCCACTTGTATGCCTAACACTCAACCAATGCATAATACACTAAGTATATGCATTTAGGAACAATCCTACAAGGGTACAAGAGTGACAGTACATAACAAGAAAATGCATGACATTTAGTTAGAAGTACTGATTTAATAAAGCATAAAGGCTGCATAAAGCATGGTACAAAACATAAAGCCTACAGATAATGAAAACAAACCCTAAAAGCTTACAAAAACAACATGGGTACAAAACATAAAAAGCTGAATAACAACTTAAAGTAAAATATTTAAACTGCTTGCTGAAATCTCCCCCTTAGAATCTCTCCCTTAGATAGTTTTTTCCCCTTCAAAATGATGAGAAGTTGTGATGCACTTGGAACATATATACTTGTAACCTGAAACACTTGCACAAAACACATTAGACCCTTAAGGTAAAGCAAGTAATAAAAGGACAAGTATAATGTAACAAGTAAATTACGATCAAGTAAACATGATGTGAAACATGTGATTATACACTAAAATAGTCATATAGAAATGACTACAATGATCACATAGCAAAGCAAATGATCATCTGAATATGCATTCAATGAAGCATAATAGCATAGGGATATATGCATGTCCAAAGCACAAACATGATGCAATGAGAACAACAAAGCATAACTCAAAGCACCATAAAGCCAACAAGAAAACAAGCAGAACAATTTTTTCTAGTTAACACAACGTCTTCTCCCCTTTGGTGTATGCATCTCCACTATGGAATATCTCTTCCCCTACAAATGTGCACGAGAAATATAATTTCTTCCCCTAAGGATGTGCACAAGAGTCATATAGAAATGACAAAACTCTTTGGTATACTCTCCTCCTTTTTGTCAAGAATAGACAAAGGGTTAAGGAGAAAAGAGGGCAAGAGATGAAGGTATGAACAATGATAATGATGCATGAGGGGTGCGAGATGAATGAGAAAATGAAGCTCAAACCAAAGACAAAGTAAAATACTACAAAGCATAAGGTAAACATGACATGCTAGGATGAAGAAGCAAGGTAAAGACCAATGCATGACAAGGGTAGCAAAGGTGTGTGCAAGAGGTGGCTATGTGCAATGCATGACCAATGCATGAAAAATGCACATGTGGGGCAAGGTGTGTTAAATACACAACCAATGAACCAAACATGTTCCTAATGAGGAAACATGAGAAACCCCAAAGTTTGGTACTAATCGGAGTCTAAACAAGCGAGAAAATACCTAAGAGGCATTTTATCAAACACCTAACATGCACACTATGAACAATAATGTGAAACAATACATGAACATCATGAAATACACCTTTAATACATGTTCTTTCTATCACAAGGGGCCAACAACTAATGCAAATCAACAAAAGAAACCAATCCCATGAAAAAAATTGACAAAAATTAAGTTTTCCCCACCCTTATGATGAAAATCCTAACTAAGAGTACAAAACTCTTCAAAACATAATCTAAGGATCAAAATCAATAAAAAGAGTTTATAATTACCTTAGAGATGTTAATTGAATGAAAAACCATTCAAATTGATTGGGTTTAGATGTAAAAATAGTGAAAGAGGGGTTTAAGAGAGGATGGGAGAGGTTTATAACAGGTTTCCCACAAAAAGCCCTTTAAAAAGCTATTTCTAGGCGTTTCGCGATTGGGCGAGTCACAAGGTACAGTCGCGAAAATTTTCGCGAGTCGCAAGTGAGTTGCGAGTGAGTCGCTAAAACTTCTGGATGAACTCGTGACTGGGGTTTCGCAATTGGCGAGTCGCCAGCTGAGTCGCGAAAAACTCTGACACCTGTTTTTCAACACAAAACATGTTTAAACAATGAAAAACAAAGTATGCACTAAACATGAACAAAAAGAGTGATAAAAATCACTTCCAAAAACATACAAAATGATCAAAAATCTTTTTGGATTGAACCATATATAGTTGAGCGCACACACATCACATTTAAACAAGTACGATCAAACAAATGAGTAAGGCATTCATTGAATATTAGGCATGTGTGTTGTGTGTGCATATCAAATGTGGAATAATCCTTAGTTTAGAGTGAAGTTTCAATGATTAATTCAATCAAGTCATACATAACTAGTACTAAGTCAAGTGGTCTATTTCAATTATAGAAATGAACATATATGACCTCCCACAAGAAAATGATTACATAAGATTGAAGCTTTTCATTTGGCTTCTTACAATTCATATCATTTGATCATTTTGAATCAATACAACTCATTTTGAGCAATACATCTCATTTTTGAGATTGATGCCTGAAATTTTTGATATTTCAATTTGATGAACAAGCCTTTGGCTTTTGGGCATTAAATATTTTCAATACAAGTCGCTTTTCCTTTTTCCTAGTCAAATACTAGTATGTGTGATGACTTTTGCAGCTCATTATCTCTTTTCATTTTGAGATTTACATTTGTTGAGCTCTTTAAGAAAAAACAATAAAAAGTGTGGGAAAATATATAGGCACAAGTCTATGCAAGTATCAAAACCACCAAGACTATTGACCAATCATTCATGACAAGCTTGAAGATCAATTTACAATAATCACACATAGGTTTCAAGATTTTTCCCACAAAGAAATAAGTGCATAAAGATCAAGCTAATCTCATAAATGCACAAAGCCATAAGTACAAAGGTACAAGGCAAAACTCACATGTGATATGTGCTCAAACATATACTATCAAACTTTTTGAATTTTTCACTTTTTATGTGATTTTGAATTTTTACTCACACAAAACTGAAACATAAAAGTAAGATAAAAAAAGAAACAATGCATACAAATAAATGCAAGATGCACAAAATGAATGAAGATATGACATTTAATGCATGAAGGGTCCTACAAAGATCAAAAGAATTAGATCAAGGACCAAAAGAGCAAAAGCTCAACCATAGGAACCCTTCCTCATCCAAACGGAATGATTGTTTGGAATAAGTGTCTCATGTGAAGTGAGACGAGGGTTGGAAGAATAAGAACCGGAGATGCACATAGTCAAGGAGTTAAGAGCATTAAACCTTTCTCTAACAACATGTTATTTTCACTCAAATCTGGTTTACTCTTTTTAGCACAACTTCCATGAAGCTCAAGTTTCTCTTTTCTTTTGATTCTTTTAAAAGTATGAAACTTAAAGCATTGAGGTCTTAGATGACTAAAGGCACCACAATGGTGACAAACAATACGTTTAGGTCTACTAGGCTTTTTAGGAAGAGATCTAGCAACATTGTTTTGTTCCCTTTTTAACTTGGAGCATTAAGGTCTTATATGATCGATCACACCGCAATGGTGGCAAGTTGGAACAAACTTAAATCCATTCAAAACCTTAGGTTGAGACCTAAATGGAGGCTTTGACTTAACAACCTTTCTCTCCACCTTTTGATTTCTTTTATGTGAAGGAATGTACACCGATTTGTCCTTTAAGGTAGAACACACACTAGGCACAAAATCGGGTACCACAACATGATTGCAACAAATATTTTCATCCTTTTTAACAATAGGTTCAGAAATCAAACACTTGGCATGCATCTTAAGAGATTCATTTTCACATTTAAGATCATCAACAAGTTTGTTAGACAAAACAAATTTAGCATCCAAGTCCATATTCAAACATTCAAACTCTTTCAGCTTTTTAAGAGAAATTTCAGCAAGTTTTTTATATTTCTCAACCAATTTGTTGGATTCATTGAGCTTAACAATCAAATCATCCTTTTCACAAAATAACTTGCTCAAATTCTTTTGAAACTTCTTAGCATTTTTCCTTCAAGAGTTTGTCAACAACACCCATAGATTCAAATAACATGTCATCACACTTATGAGGATTAACACTCATAGAGGCATTTTCACAAACACGTGGCATGTTACCTTTATCACCAACCAAATCATACAAAGAGGCATACAAAGCACAATCCATAGCAAATAAACACAAGGGGTCAAGGATCACACTTAGGTATTTAAACCACAACAAGTGTACCTGCTCTGATACCAATTGAAAGTTCAAACAGTGTATAAAACACCCTTAAACATTTAGACCCCCAATTACAAAATAACCAATTCAAGCATTATGACAAACAACTAGTGTGCGAAAAATGAACACAAGCTGTAAACAGAATTGGTAAACAATCTAAGCCAATTAAAATCACATCCACAGCAGAAAATAAAAGGCAAAGATTAAGGAGAGAAAGATACAAACACAAGGACAATACAATGATGTGTTATCGAAGAGGAAACCAAAGCCCTCGGCGTAAAACCTTTTCGCCGCCCACCAAACGGTAAGTAATCCACTGTAAAATTTAGTTGGGATACATGAACGGCAATAGATCCTCCAAGCCTAATCTACCCAGTGTACCTAAGTCTTCCAAGCTTCTTGCTCCAATGAGGTTGCGTTGAACCTATTTCTTTTCTAGCTTCCCGGATTCCATTACTTGACCATAGCATCAACCAATGTAAATTGGTTCCTTCTTAACTGCTTCCCAGAACACCAAACAGCCCTCTCACAGTAATGGATGTGGTGAGAAAAGGTTTTGGTAAAAGGCCTCTCAAGGATTTAACAATGGAGAGGAAGAGAGTAGAGAAATTTGAAGAGTCTCTTATATGAAGATTGTGGATGAATCAATCTTGTTTTTCTCTAGGGTTTCTCTCTCAAAATTCTCTCTGGAAGCTCTCTTTCTTTTGTGGGTATAAGGGGTATTTATACTAGGGTGAGAATGGAATGTGAAGAGTCAGGTTTTTCAAAACAGGGCTGGCTCGCGGCTTGACTGAGTCGCGAGATCCAGCCACGAGATAACTGAATGGCCAGTTGTCCTATTTTGTCCTGTAGTGCTCTAGCTAGCATGATGCTTCAACTTCTGGCATGCCTGGCACGTGTGCTGCTTCTGGCAGCTTGCAGCCGCGAGTCACCCGCGAGATCCAGTTGCGAGTCTCTGTTTTTCTTGCATACTCTTGAGCATTTCTTCACACTATTTCACTCACTATCCTTACAAAAATCCCACCTAAATACAGGGTTACTAATTGCTGAAATACAAACAAATTTGGCACGGAATAAAGCCAACAAGGTGATTGATTAAATTCAACCTTACAAAATGTAACATGTTTTCATTCTCAATTCGTGAGTTCCATTTTTGATGTAATTCTATAAAAAGAAAAAGAAAAAGAAAAGATAAAGAAAAAGGAAGTGATGGAGGAAATTGTTTTAATGTTACAAACTGTCCATGTTCATAATTCCTCCTAAAATTCCAAGAAAGGGGTCTGTTTATATGTGATATATCCAAAGGTGGAAGCTATTGAATGGCATGATTGGTTTTACAGGTCTTATATATTTGAGCTTGAGTTGATTCATTTTTTCTCCACTAGTTTCGATGGCTTTTGAGCTACATTTCCAAATATTTCCCACCTTGATCCTAAACCCCGTTACAACCCTTGAAAAGTCCTTATGATTCATGTTATGCATGTGATCCCAGTGGTGCAGAATGAGAAGATATGCAAGCCTATGGTAGATCATTTCCATTGGAATGAATTTGAGCGAAACACGTACTCTTCAAACACATGAGAGTCGAATGTTTATTTCTGTGAAGGTCTACATATTTAGTTTACTCCATCTTCAAGTGAAAATGCTTACTAAGTAATTGTAAGTTGTTTAAGAATGCTTGTTCATGATATGTTATGAGTTTTGAAGAGCTTGGTCATTCTTTGCTGATGGTGTTGCAAGCTCCGATTGAGATGATTCAAGAACCTATGGAACGCCATGACAAAGAGCTACAACTTTCATGTTTTGAGTTTTGAGAGATACGAGACGAATCAAGGTCTAAATTGGGCTTGAAGTTGCTGCACCTGCTCTGTTGACGTTCTGGAATGTTCCTTTGCCTGCAATTCTAATACACAGATCTGATGGGGTTTATTTTCAGAAGCTTCCAGATCTGGTGCATGAAATTTCCAGCTGAAAAACACCACTTTCCTAGTTATATTAGGACTTTGTTTTATTTTTAATATTTTTCCTAAATTAGTTAGATTTGGATATTATTATTGAGAATATTTTTAGGAGATTTTGTAAGCTTGGGAAAGGGGGAATTAACGTGTAAAAGGGGGAGGAGAAATCAGAATTGGACACACACGCCTCTCTCTCCTCTCTTCTCTAATTTCTTTCCTTTGAGTTTTCATCATGGCCTTACTTGGCTAAACTTTTATACTTGGTCAAAAGAAACTGAAGCTTGGGAATCAATAAAACTGTGAGATCTAGTTTGTTTTTATTGTTCAATTTATGCTTTGAATATTGGATGTTCTTCTGTGGCTATTTTCATGATTGTTTCGTTTAATTACTAGCAGGCCTACTAGTTTATTATTTGTTGCAATCTACTACTAGGTTAGATATCAAATATGTAATTGTTTGATCTCTCTAACTTGTGAAGCAACCAAGATTTAATGATTTGCTACGTCAGAAATTATTAGATCTTAGGAAGAACGCTTGACTAAATTAAATACAACTGCTTGTAATTGTGTTATTTAGCTTCATCGATCTCTCTAATTCTTAAGGCTGCTACTAGATTAAACCTTTAGTGCTTGTCTTAGGTTGTTTAGTAGTTAGGGTTTATTAGATCGCTTGTTTTCTAATTAACTATGACTAGAGAGATAGGAAAATTGTTCCGATGGTGAATATTCAAAGTGTGAATTGATATATACTTGCATCGATGATCAGTTGTAAAATTTTGATGGTGGATGTTGACTTAGACCAAGGTTTGTTCTTTTGATTAATTTCGATACTTTAATTTGAATTGTTCCTTAGTTGTTTTTTTTTTTTCTTAAAATTGTTTTCATTATACTCCACCCCCTCCTCCTTGTTTAAGTAGCATAAAACTAGGCTAGATACTCTCTGTGGGAACGATCCTTACTCGCACTACTACATATATTTTTAGGAGTATAGGTTTTATTTTTGGTTGCCTACGACAGCACACCACAAAGCTATACAAAGTCTCCGAAATACATAAGAAGATGTATAGGTTGACCACCAAGAAGCTTAGTGATGTAGAGTTGGAACGAGAAGAGCTTTCCACAAAGTTTGATGAAGCCAATCAGACTATTGGAGCACTGAGGTTTGAGAATAATTTCTTAGTTGAGAAAACCAAGAAACTTGAAGTGGAGCTGTTTCAATTCAGAGCTCAATTGGAGAGGACTTCAAGTGCAAAGGTTGATGAGATGCTCAGTCTTCAAAAATTTGCTTTTGATTGAACCGGTTTAGGGTGTGATTTCTCTTCTCCTAGTATTGCTTCTACTAGTGCTATTGTTTTTGTTCCTCCTAGTAATAATGTTGAAACTGAGAACAATAATGTCAAAACTGATTTAGCTAGTGAGAATATAGACAAGGGTAAATCTATCTTACAAGCACCCCCTAAGCAGGATAATATAGAAGTTAAAAATCTAAAGGCTAAGAAGGCTAACTCTCAAAAGACAAAATAGAAGAAGCAGCATCTCTGTCATCACTGTGGAGTAGCTGGTCATACTCGACCCAATTGCTATAAGTGGTTAGCCACTCAACAGAGCAACGGCATGATTGCATCGGGAAACCATAATCAGTTTCCATCCTCTTTTGCTCCCCTTAGAGATCTCCTTAAAGCTCTCATGTTTCTTTCGACCTTGAACGGTTTCAACTCTTCCCCCTTACCATCGGATCAAGGGTTCGCCAAACGGAAAGGTTCTTCCAAGGTGTGGAAGGAAAAGGGCTCCAAGTGAATCTATCACTTTTTCTCTCTCCTCTTCTTGTTTTTGTTTGCATTACTTGTGTGTTTTGCTTTATTGTTTTGAGTCAGTCTAGTTTTATGCATTGCTTTATTTAATTTGTTTTTGTTTGTTTTCTTTTCAGTGTTGGTTTATTTTTTTTTTCATATAAAAATAAAAATAAAATTAAAAAATTGAAAAATACAAAAACAGTGTGTGTTATGTGTATATTGGTACTTGTATACCTTGGATAACCATTGAAACAAAGTTTTCTAAAACTTTGTATCTTTTGTAGATGAGCATCTTTATGCACAACTAAGCAAGTGAGTTTTATGGCTCGTGTTTGTGATGTGTAACGTTAAGTGATCTCTTGTACTTAACACTCGTATCACGCTTTTTGACAGAAAGGACTAGAAAATCCTAAAAGAAAGGCATAAATAATCATCTCACCACTGTTGCCCGCCAATCTTAAAATGACATCTGTATGCATCGGCATAGCAAAAGCGCAATGTCAAAAGCTTAACATCACTGGGTATTTCTTTTCTTTCTCTTATATGCTCATGCATGATTTGCTTAAAATGAAAAATATGCAAAGAAAATAAAAGAAAAAAGAATAAAAATGCTTTATATATGATTGTAAGCGTGTTTTCTAGGAGATATGAGAGTTATAAGATGTAATCTGAAGGTGATAGTCCCCATCAAACAATTATGATTGTGTGTGACTTAAAGTTATTTTCTCATATCTCAAATTGTCATAACATGTAGACAATTATGCAATCTTGCAATGTTTTTCACACACAACACGTAATATTTTTTGCTACTCTTGATATATGTGCAGGTACAATGTGATTTGGCCATCACAAGGTTTACATGTGTTAATGTATGCTCACTAAACTATCTTGACTTGCTTTTGAAATATAAAATTGGTTAGACTTCTTTAGTGTGTGTATATGTGTTTTGGGATCAAAATGCTTATCATTTATTTTTTTGAGAGATGTTTTTGAGATGACAAAATGTTGTTTGGATCCTTGGTTGAGTTGCATGTTTGATTGCATTCATATTTGTGTTTTTCTCTTCTTGAAAAACTATTTTAAGTCAACCTCGATAGCTCCTCGACACCTCTCGATACTTGGCTTATCTATCGAGCTCTTCAGTTGCTTTTTATCGCAATCTCGACACCTCTCGATAGCTAGGTGGATCGATCGAGAAAGTGTCTGTCCCCTCGATAGATCCTCAATAGATCCTCAATCCATCGAGCATCCTTTTGCCTTGGACACCTGCTTGATAACTGCATCTGTTGACCCTCTTTAACGCTCGACACCTCTCGACCTGTCGAGAATTACTAAGCTTGTATAAATAGGGACAATTCGAATCTCACTTTCCTCGATCTCTCTCGATTACTCTTAACCTTTTCACCTCCCAAACACATTTTTCTTTCTCTAAACTTCATTCCCAAGAGATTTTAAGCCTTTATCAAGTTTCTTTTCACTTGGTAGGTGTCTAAATCCCTCATATTCATGCATTTCATGATTTTTAACCTAAGTTTTTGGGATTTTTAAAAATTTTGGGGTTTTTCAAAATCAAAGAGGCTTTTGCAAAATTTTTGGGATGGGTTTTGAAGATTTGATCTTAAAAACTTCATACATTGCATCTCATGTGCATTATAACTATATTTTCATGCATTTACATGTGTGTTATATATGTTATTTGATTATGTAGTGGTAAGATTGGATTGGTCTGAGCCCATGATGCTATTTTCTTTTGCATGTCACATGTTCATGCATTTCCATACATACGTACTCTCTTTTCATATATTTTGATATACTTGAACTGTTTTGGGACTTTTCTAAGTGTTTTTTCTCCCCCTCCCCCCCCCCCCCCTCACTCTCTAGTTTATGTTAGTGCGTTATGGCACCAAAACATAAATCTACTTCATCCCAGAACCCTCTACATTCTGGGGCATTTTCTTCTTCTGATCCCACCCCCTCTTTTGTTCGATTCCATGATGAGTAAGCCTGAAAGGACTTCTCAGAGAACTTCACTAGATGAGGCATTCATTTGGATCGCCAAGTCATTTTATTGGACCTCTCTGACACTGATCTACCCACTGTCATTCATAGTCGAGGTTGGAAGTCACTGTGTGACGTCTCGGTCACCTGTCTATCTGTGCTGATCTAGGAGATTTACTCCAACATGCATGGATTTGATTATTCAGTACCTCATTTCATTACTAGCATTCGAGGTACGCACATTGTTATCACACCGGAGATTATCTTCGATGTGCTCCGTGTCCGGAGGATAGAGCATCCTGACTACCTCAGTTGTGAGAATTTGAGGACTGTGTCCAAAGACGAGCTTATTTCTGCTTTCTGTGAACGCCCTTCTGATTGGGGTGAGCGTCAGTTCACTTACTATTCGGCCTTTGCTAAAGGCCCTCGGTTTTTTAACATGGTTATGACTTTTGTTCTTCATCCCTTTTCTCATTATAACTCTATTATCGAGCCTCATAGTCGATTTTTGCTTTCTTTGATGAAGAGTCTCACTATAGATTTTCCCTCTCATTTCATTCTTTCGATCATAGATGTCTATAGGGATACGACATCCCATGATAAGCTTATCTTCCCTTTCGCTATCATGAGGATCTTATGCCATTTTTCCGTTCCCTTTCCTGCTTCCGACCACTTTCACATGATGTGTGCCATTGATGCCACTACTATTAAACAAAGCGAGGTGCAGTTTCGTTCGAGGCGGTTCAGTATGACAGCTCCTCCTACTCCTTCACCTCCATCCACCTTCACTCCTTCTACTTCAGCGGGAGGTGTGACTCTGGACGCAATCATGGCGCAGCTTCAACGCATGGATGATTGCCTCGATACACTCTCTACTAAGTTGTATTAGGTGAACACCTGTGTCGGCTGTATTGCTAGATGACAGGCTTACCTTGGTGGCTTTCTAGAGTCTCCCTCTCCTCCTCTCGAGGCATCTAAGACATCCGAGGACGATGACGACTCCAAAGACAATGATGATGATAAGGATGGAGACGCTAGCTCTTCCGGCTCTAACGAGATGTCTACTTGACACTCTTACCCTTTGTCATTCGTGACAAAAAGGGGGAGTAGTTTTGGTTATAAGGGTAGTCATAGTTAGGGGGAGGGTTAGTATAGGATATTTTTGTTAGGGGGAGAGTACACATTGAGGGATGTAGTGAGGACTTGATGTATTTTGTTTTTTTCTTTCTATTTGAAATACATTATTCTTGTACATGGGTCTTGTGACCATTATTGGCATACATTGTACTTATATTCTTTATATATTGATGTATGTTTTTTTTTTACCTATCCTTACATGTGTTGTTTCTTTTCTCTCTTTATGCACGTGTTTCTTATACTTGTATGCAATCTATTATTTCTGTTTCACACTAAGATACTGTGATGAGTTTTTTCTTTTTTTTTAAAGTGTTTCAGAAATACAGGTTGTCAAAGTCTTTCTTGCCATAGACTCTCTTCTTGCAAAGTTTTTCAAGAGTTTGTGTTAGGATAGATTTTATTGTATTCAACTAGTGAATATGAGTTGAATGATTTATGACTTCTCTCATATGTTCATTTGTTTGTTGTGGTTTTGTCACGGATTGCCAAATAGCGAGATTGTTAGGACATATGTGTTTCACATTGTAAAGTTGTGATTTACAAATATGTATTTTATTAGCTTTTATTCCATGCCAAATTTGATTGTAATTATATTCAATCTTTTGTACCCTATATTTATTGTGGGATTTGATTGTAAGGGTTCTGTGTTAAAGAGAGATAGTGTGAAGACTTAAGCAATTGAAGCCAGAAGAGTTCTTGCAGGTATCTCGCGACTAAGCATCTTGCGAAGTGAAGCATGTGCCTTGCACATGACTGGAATGTAAAGAGTCAGTATAGATGGAGACAGTTGTGTTTCGTGAGTAGCTCGCGAGTAAGGCCTACCCGCGAGACACCCGCAAAACATTCTGTTTTGCCAGACTGTACTATCTGATACACACTTTCTGTACCCACACTATATATACCTACATTACCCATAAATGTTGAGGAGTGCTTCTAAGAGAAAACCCTAACCTCAAACCTTAAGAGTTAGAGATTATTGATAGGCCACAAACTGAATGACCCTTTGTGATAGAAATTAATTAATTAATTAGCCAAGTTATTAATTAATCAATTTATCATGCAAACGCGTGATAGCACAAACAAATCACCAATAAAATAAATATGCAGCAGAAAATAAATAACACGGTGATTTGTTTATGAATGGGGAAAACTTTATGGTAAAAACCCCATAGGGTGATTTTCAAGTCACCACTCTCGAAACTCCACTATTATCACAACAAGCGGTTATAAGTAAAGGAATCTCAGTACCTTACCAACCTACAGTTGAACCCTTACCCCAGTACCCAATTGGACTTGTTCTGTAGTGACAGTTCCCCTTTCAGATGCACGACTCCCAGTACGTGACTAACCAATTGCGCGGATCCCATTACGCGACTTTAATCACCAGCTAATAAGGTTGTTGGTTGCAAAGTTCTTTAGTTCATCCACACGATGAAGTTCAAGAAGATGCTTGGTCACAAAACCCTACAGTGCACATACACAGCAACTTCTCCAAGAGAAAGAGATGAGCTAGGGCAAGAAGTTCGTCTTCGGTCATAATTTGCTTGAACAGAGTTTGCTCAAAGCTTGTGCAACTTGTGAATACTTTGACGGCCCTTAAAACATGATCGGTGCAAAACTACAAGTGCACATTATCGTAGTTTTATAGTAAAGTGATGAGAAGAGTATCGTCCTTAGGGATTGGTAACTTACTTTTGACAAATACCAAAATTATGCTAATCTCGATTTTATCTAGAGAAGTCACTAGGGTTTTTTTTGTAATTGCTATGCTTTATTCATCTAGCTAATTTAATTTAATTCTCTTTGTTTGTTAGCAATCTCCAAACTCATCCAAAAGCCTTTTTCGATAGTCAATTGGAAACATTCTTGTTCATTATTTTATACAAGAGTATGCAATATAATAAAGCAAGAAAGCATTAAGACCAACGATTTTAATACTACATAGGTTCATACAAGTCTTTCGATCTCTATATTTACTTATGCTGGAATATTCAAGATCTATCCTATAATCCCCTCTTTCGACAGCAAATCACAAGATTAAAATCATCTAACTAATGGCCAGTTAATTAGAAGCAATAAGCTTAGAATAAATTAGACAAACATGAAGAAAATTTGTTCAAATTAACATAGAAAAGCAAGCATAGTTCGAAACTAGATTACATCGTTTTCCTAGAATAAAGAAAGTTTAGTTCATGCTAAAAATTAAATCCAACACAAACGAGTTCACCAAAATTTTTTCTGAGAAGATTGGAAAGAAAATAAATGCTGAAAAATTCTCTGTTCCAGCCCTCTCTTTCTTTCTGCTTCAGTGCCCTTTTTTTCCTTTCTTCCTTTCTGGTCAGCGTGCCGTCTCTTTTTTTGTTCAGACCCCTTTCTTTCTTTTCTGTTTCAGCACTTCTTTTCTTTTCTTTTTTCTCTGTTTCCAGCGCCACTTTCTTTTGTCTTCTGTTTCAGCCTCCCTCTTTTTTCTTTTTAGCACTACTTTTCTTGTTTCTTTAGATGTGTTGCCCTATTTTTTCAGCCTAAAACACTTTTTCAACCCAAATACTTTTTCAGCCCAAGAACTTTTTCAGTCCAAAACGTTTTTCAGCCCTCTTCTTTTTATTTGTCTTCTTTTCTTCCCGCCTTTCTTTTCTGCCTTTAGCCACTACGTATTGCCCTTTTTCAGCCCAAGTGTTCAGCTCAAAACCTTTTTCAGCTGCTTCATGTCTCTTTATTTGAGTAAATCTTCATTTTCTTCAAATCTGAAATAAAATTTAAATAACAATAATGAAGTCTAAAATCAACAAAATAAATAAAATTAGACTAAAGATTAAAGTTGAGAACTGATAAATTCAACTCCTCTTTATAAGCAAAATGGAGTAAAGAAAAATTGACTATGTGCTCAATTATTTTCAAGGACAAAGATTTAAATCAAAGTACCCACAAAACTCTGCCTGACATAATAGCAATTTTTTTGAAAATTTTTCTCAAAACCATCCTTAATCACAAATTTCAGAGTCATAGATAATTCAATCATACTTAAATACATGCTTGATAAGAGAATCCAACAACTCAAGACTATAGGAGTTTACACCCCCAAACCCAAACCAAACAATGTCCTCATTGTAATTCAAAGGTGAGAAAGATTGAAGAAAGGAAAGGAATTTCCCTGGTTTTATTTTCAACCGCCTCTCTTTCAATTCAGCAACCTCCCTTCTCAGTTCTTTATTCCTGCAAAATAAACCAGCATCAAAATCCAAATTATTCAAATAATAATAATAATAATAATAATAATGATAAGAAAAGAAAATAAAATAAAATAAAACCTGCTGTCCTGGAGCAAACTCACGCCTAAGAATTTGTTTGTCATGCCACTTCTTTGTCCGTTCTTTGTAGATCTTTGCATTTTCATAAGCATCATTCCGGAACTCATCCGTTTCATTCAATTGAAGAAGTCGCTTTTCCCCTGCTGCCTTCAAATCAAAATTAGACTTCTTTACAGCCCAATAAGCTTTATGCTCCAACTCAATAGGGAGATGACATGCTTTTCCAAACACTAATCTATAAGGAGACATCCCGATAGGTGTTTTAAAAGTAGTATGGTATGCCCATAAAGCATCATCAAGCTTCTTTGCCCAATCCTTTCTATTGGTGTTAACCGTCTTCTCAAGAATATTCTTGATTTCTCTATTTGAAATTTCAGCTTGGCCATTAGTTTGA
>CM070307.1:56672543-56687543 GCA_036321655.1 Quercus alba | reverse complement strand
TTTTTTCTCTGTTTCCAGCGCCACTTTCTTTTGTCTTCTGTTTCAGCCTCCCTCTTTTTTCTTTTTAGCACTACTTTTCTTGTTTCTTTAGACGTGTTGCCCTATTTTTTCGGCCCAAAACACTTTTTCAGCCCAATAACTTTTTCAGCCCAAAACGTTTTTCAGCCCTCTTCTTTTTATTTGTCTTCTTTTCTTCCTGCCTTTCTTTTCTGCCTTTAGCCACTGCGTATTGCCCTTTTTCAGCCCAAGTGTTCAACTCAAAACCTTTCTCAGCTGCTTCATGTCTCTTTATTTGAGTAAATCTTCATTTTCTTCAAATCTGAAATAAAATTTAAATAACAATAATGAAGTCTAAAATCAACAAAATAAATAAAATTAGACTAAAGTTTAAAGTTGAAAAGTGATAAATTGCACTCAATTATGCAAGTCATCAAATACCCCCAAACTTAGAACTTTGTTTGTCCTCAAACAAAAAGAAAATAAAATAAAAGACAACTATAGACACTATTAGCTAGACCCCATAGAGTAATATCATCACTCACCAAGCCATGATTTGAATTTAGATTTCAACACTAGTAACTTACTGTTTTAACATCAAAGATGGCAGGAAAATCAATCAAAAATTTAGCAATTTGGCAAGCAAGAGTTAAGCATTTACTTCAACCTAAAGCTAAGTCCTTGAGTGTGTGTGAAATAGTCAATTTAACTCCAAACCACCAGCAAATTTAGATAATAGTAGAACAACTGAAATCAGAAGAATTCTCTCAAAACTTAACCCCATAAGTCCAATTTTTAGAAATCCTCTCCACTAATGTAATCAAACACCAAAATTAGAGATCAAAAGGTCTTTAATCCCTCCAATCACGTCAGGTTTAACCTCTTTTCTGAAACTCTTCCTCCCTAGTGTGGCCCTCCTCTGGTCTTACTGTCTAGGTCTAACACACGACACTATTACCTTATTTAAATTTTTGTACCCCACAATAATAACAAATAAACGATAGCGAAGGCATAAGATTCAAAACACCACGAGCAAAATACAACTGGGAAGGCGGGCTAAGAAGGAATGCATCTTTGGCTAAGCAGAGCAGAGGTCAGAAGGTGTGGTTTGCCATCCAGAGCAACGTTCCAGGAGATTCTATTGATAAGGGCACACCTCATGTAAGCACAAGACTAAGGGAAGTTAAGAAATATCTAAGAGAAAGCTGCTACCGCCGCATTGAATGCTCTGCAGTGAAAGCTTGAAAAGTGTGAAAACACAAGAGCTTGTTTAGACCCCTAATTCAAATTACGGCTTGGTTGAATTTACACTAACTTAATACTAAGTGCCGAATAGTGCAAACACAAGCATACAAACACGAGAGCTACTCTAATCCATATTTAAAGCAACACAGTAGTAACATGAAATGAACAAGAGTAGGGAAAAGAGATGCAAACACAGATAACACCGAGACATGTTATCGAAGAGGAAATCGAAGAACTCGGCGAAAAACCTCTCTGCCGCCCTTCAAGCGGTCATCGATCCTCTAGACAATCAGTTGGGATACATGGGTAAGCAAGAGACCCTCCAAGCCTAATCTACCCTTTGTACCTAAGCCCTCCAAACTCCTACTCCAACAAGGCTTCTCGGAACCGTGTCTTGTCTAGCTCTCCGGATCCCACAACAAGCTCCATGTTGCATCCACCAACCTTGGCATCTTCCAATGCTTCCCAGTAACACCGAAAACACTCACTACACTCTGAAAAGGTGTGGATTGTGTTTGGGTACAAATCTCCTCTCAAGGTATGATAATGGGAAAGGGAAGGAGAAGAGGCTACAATTAATTCTTACTAAGGATGAGTAGCTCTCTCTCAAAAAGATGGGGGTGTGTGTTGTAGAAAACCTATTTAGGGTTTTTCTCTCTAAATGACCTCTATTACATTTGTGGGTAATGAGGGTATATATAGTATGGGTGAAGGGTATATATAGAATGTTTTATGACTGTCTCGCAGAAAGGCCTTACCCGCAAGACACTTGCGAAAATGACAGCCTGGCACGGCTCTTCAGCTTCCAGTCATGTGCTCCTCACATGCTCTTTCGTGGCTCAGCTTCTCGCGAGCTTCTCACGAAATCCACTGATTTTTCATTTAAGCTTAAGTCTTTACTAACTTAATACTAAACCCAATACAATAAAATCCCACAAAATACAAGGAACAAAATTAGAGCAATTACAACACTTTTTGTCATGGAATAAAGCCAATATAAAACATAGTTGTAAATCACAACTTTACAATCTCCCTCTTTGGCTATTCCGTGACAAGACACCCTATAACAGACTCCAGACTTAAACGTGAGTTTGGGAACAATGGTAAAACTCACTCACACCTAAATCTAGAAGCAGTGTAGCACTTGGAACATATATACCTGTAACTTGAAACACTTGCACAAAACACATTAGACCCTCAAGGTAAATCAAGTGATAAAAGGACAAGTATAATGTAACAAGTAAAATTGGATCAAGTAAACATGTTGTGAAACATATGAACAACTTGATCAAACACATGACAGTCATATGAAAATGACCACAATGTTCATATAGCAAAGCAAATGATCGTTCGAACATGCAATCAATAAAGCACAATAGAATAAGGATAAATGCATGTCCAACACTCGATCAATGCAAAATACATGAAGTATATGCATCTAGGAACAAGATCCTACTAGGGCACAAGAGCATGATGTGATGAGAGCAGCAAAGCATAGATGATACTAAACAAAACTCAAAGCATCATAAAGCAACGAGAAAACAAGCATAAAGTAAAACAAGGTTTTCTCATAAAAGAATATCTTCTCCCTCTTGGTATATGCCTCTCCCCTATGATTTTCTCCCCCACGAATGTGTACAAGTTAGAATTACTCCCACTAAGAGTGTGCACATGAGTCATATAGAAATGACGACACAAACCTGTATACTCTTCAGTATACTCCCCCCTTTTTGTCACGAATAGACAAAACAATCAAGAGGAAAGAGGGAAAGAAAATAAGATATGAACAAGGGTAAAGATGATGCATGAGGGGTGCAAGATGAGTGAGAAAATGAAGCTCAAATGAAAGACAAAACAAAAAAAAAAAAAATGCTACAAAGCATAGAGTAAACATGACATGCGAAGGATGATGGAACATGATATAGACCTAGGCATAACAAAGGCACAAGAACATGTTATGTGTGCTAAAATGTCTAAAAAGACTTAATTAGCATGAGTGAATGTAAAAACATGTCAAGTGTTAGAGTGTGTGCAACAAAGTGCATCTAGTGTGCATATGAGATGCATGAGTAATGCATGAGCAAGGCACTCAAGGGGTAAGATGTATAAGACACACAACCAATGATCAAAACATGATAAACATGAATAATTATGGTGATCCCTAAAGTTTGGTACTCATCGGAGTCTAAAACAACGAGAAAATGCCATTTGGGCATTTTATCAAACACTTAAAGTGCAGACACTACACATGTATGTTAAACAATGCAAGAATATATGAAAATCTTGTCTAAATACATGTTATTTTTGCCACAAGGGGCCAATATCCAAAGCAAATCAACATTTAAAACAAAAACGCAATCAAAACAATTGACAAAAATTAAGTTTTCCAACTCCCATTTGAGAAAATCTCAACTATGAACATAAAACCCCAAAAAGCATAATCTAAGGATCAAAATAGATGAAAAGAGTTAAAGATTGCCTTAAATATGTTTATGAAATGTAAAACACTTGAAATTAGTTGGGTTTTCATGTTAAAGCATTAAAATAGGGGTTTGGGAGAAGATGGGAGAAGTTTAAAACAAATGTCCCACGAAATACCCTTTAAAAAGCTGATCTGGGAATTTTCGCGAGAAGCTGACTCGCGAAAGTACTTGGTAAATTTTTTCACGAGTAAGCCTTACTCGCGAGCTACTCGCAAAACAGTAGCGAAACTCTCTGTACAAAGTTGAAAAACATGAGATTTGGACTATTTAACTCCCAGTTGAGCTTACATATGAAATGGGTCACGAAAACACCCAGAAAACTTATTTTTCACACAAAAACAACTTGAAAAAATTTTGAAAAACATAGGTGATACAAATCACTTCCAAAAGCAAACAAAAAGAACAAAAGAAAATCTTTTTGGTTTGATCCACATATGGTTGAGCACATACACATCACATTTGAACATGTACAACCACACAAATGAAATAGGCATTCATTGAACATTAAACTTGTGTGTTGTGTGTGTGGATCAAGTGTGGAATAGTCCTTAGACTAGAGTGAAGTTTCAATGATCAATTCAATCAAGTCATATACAACTGATACGAAATCAGCAATCTATCTCAATTATAGAAATGAGCATATATGGCCTCCCATAAGAGAATGATTAGAAAATTTAGAAGCTTTTCATTTGGCTTCTGCATAATTCATGACATTTGATCCTTTTTGGATAATACATCTCCTTTTGAGATCGGTGCTTGAAATTTTTGATATTTCAACATTATGATTTAGCCTTTGGCTTTTTGAGCACCATACATTTCAATTTAAAAGGCCGCTTTCCCTTTTTCCTAGTCAAATATTATTATGTGCGACAGGCTTTTGCAGGTTATAATCTCTTTTTCATTTTGAGATTTACATTTGGTGAGCTCTATTTGCAAAAACATAAAAATAAAAGTGGGAAGATATATAGGCACAAGTCTATGCAAGTATCAAGACAAACAAGACTATTGACCAATCATTTATGACAAGCTTGAAGATCTATTTACAATAATCACGCATAGATTTCAAGATTTCTTCCACAAAGATATATGTGCATACAAAACAAGCTAAGCTCGTAAATGCACTACGCCATTAGTACGAAGGTACTAGGCCAAACTCACATATGAAATGTGCTCAAACATATACAATCAAACTTTTTGAATTTTTCACTTTTTATGTGGTTTTGGATTTTTTACTCACACAAAACTGAAACATAAAAGTAAGATAAAAAACAAAACAATGCATACAAATAAATGCAAGATGCACAAAATGCATGAAGATATGACATTTAATGCATGAAGGGTCCTACAAAGATCGAAAGAATTAGATCAAGGACCAAAAAAGCAAAAGCTCAACCATAGGAACCCTTCCTCATCCAAACGGAACAATTGTTTGGAATGAGTGTCTCATGAGAAGTGAGACGAGGGTTGGAAGAATGTGATCTAGAGATGAACATAGACAAGAAGGTAAGAACATCAAAAACTTTTTCCGTCAACTTACCATTTTCCCCCAAAACCGATTTTGCTTTCTAGCACACCTTCCAAACAACTCAAGTTTCTCTTTTCTTTTGATTCTTTTAAGAGCTTGAAATTTATAGAAATGTGGTCTAAGATGACTAAAGGCACCACAATGGTGACAAACAATGGGTTTAGTTCCACTAGGCCTTTTAGGAAGGGATCTAGTAACATGAGTTTGCTCTCTCTTTAACTTGGAGCATTGAGGTCTTATGTGACCGATCACACCACAATGGTGGCAATTAGGAACAAACTTAGATCCACTCAATTCCTTAGGATGGGACCTAAACAGAGGCTAAGGATTAAGAGCCTTTCTCTTTACGTTTAGGTTTCTTTTGTGTGGAGGAATATACACCGATTTGTCCTTTGAGGTAGAACACACAATAGGCATAAAGTCGGGTACCACAACATGATTGTAACAAATATTATCATCCTTTTTAACAGAAGGTTCAGCAATCAAACACTTGGCATGCATCTTAAGAGATTCATTTTCACATTTTAGCTTATTAACAAGTTTGTTAGACAAAACAAGTTTAGCATCCAAGTTCATATTCAAACACTCAAACTCTTTCAGCTTTTCAAGAGAATTTTCAGCAAGATTCTTATATTTCTCAACCAATTTGTTGGATTCATTGAGCTTAGCAATCAAATCATCCTTTTCACCAAATAACTTGCTCAAATCTTTATGAAACTTCTTAGCCTTTTTCTTGAAGAGTTTGATGTTAGGAATATCAATAACACCCAAAGATTCATGTAACATGTCATCACAATCATGAGGATTAACATTCATAGAGGCATTATCACAAACACATGGCATGTTACAATCAACAACATCCATAGAAGCATACAGAGCATTATCCATGGCAAAACACACAAGGGGTCAAGGATCACACTTAGGTAATGAAACCAAATCAAGTGTACCCGCTCTAATACCAATTGAAAGCTCGAAAAGTGTGAAAACACAAGAGCTTGTTTAGACCCCCAATTCAAATTGCGGCTTGGTTGAATTTACATTAACTTAATACTAAGTACGGAATAGTGTAAACACAAGCATACAAACACGAGAGCTACTCTAATCCATATTTAAAGCAACACAGCAGTAACATGAAATGAACAAGAGTAGGGAATAGAGATGCAAATACAGATAACACCGAGACATGTTATCGAAGAGCAAACCGAAGAACTCAGTGAAAAACCTCTCCGCTACCCTCTAAGTAGTAATCAATCCATTAGACAATCAGTTGGAATACATGGGTAAGCAAGAGACCCTCCAAGCTTAATCTACCCTCTGTACCTAAGCCCTCCAAGCTCCTATTCCAACAAGGCTTCTCGGAATCGTGTCTTGTTTATCTCTCCGGATCCCGCAACAAGCTCCATGTTGCATCCGCCAACCTTGGCATCTTCCAATGCTTCCCAGCAATACCAAAAACACTCACTACACTCTGAAAAGGTGTGGATTATGTTTGGGTACAAATCTCCTCTCAAAGTATGATAATGGGAGAGGGAAGAAGAAGAGGCTACAATTAATTCTCACTAAGGATGAGTAGCTCTCTCTCAAAAAGATGGGTGTGTGTGTTGTAAAAAACCTATCTAGGGTTTTTCTCTCTGAATGACCTTTATTACATTTATGGGTAATAAGGGTATATATAGTATGGGTGAAGGGTAAGGAATTCACACATAAAAATCCTCTAGGCAGAATGTTTTGCGACTGTCTCACGAGAAGGCCTTACCTGCGAGACACTCGTGAAAATGACAGCCTGGCACAAATCTTCAGCTTCCAGTCATGTGCTCCTCACATGCTCTTTCGCAACTTAGCTTCTTGCGAGCTTCTCGCGAAATCCACTGATTCTTCATTTAAGCTTGAGTCTTCACCAACTTAATCGTAAACCCAATACAATAAAATCCCACAAAATACAAGGAACAAAATTAGAGCAATTACAACTCTTTTTGTCATGGAATAAAGCCAACATAAAACATAGTTGTAAATCACAACTTTACATGCAGTTAATCTTCTGGCTGCATTAATATGGAGGTGATACTTGAACAGTGGCAAACAGCTTTACAGCTGCTCCCAAAGACTTCAGGAAGGTGCTGATGGGAGAGGGATCAAAGCCAACAACTTGACCTACATGTGGATGGTGGAAATGAAGAAGAAAGGGATATATAATAGAGAAAGAATCCCCTTACATGAGGGCAATCAAGAAAAAGAGGGAGACAAATATTGTAGGAACTAGAACTGGACTTGTAACCAAATCCAACAGATATATATATATATATATATATATATAAGAACTAATCTCCTCGAATTGTGCCGAGGATGATTTTCTTTGGATCAAACTAGTTCATCTTTATTTTCTTGTCATCTGGACCCACTATAAGTGTTGTTTAACTCATTAGAGTATAGTTTTGAAACCTACTCTCTACAAATTCATTGTATTGGGCTCTTTGGGCCTAAATCACATCACCATTTGGGCTTAGGAACCAAACTCAGACCTTACAATTGGCACTGTCTATGGGGAAGTGCTTGAGCTTTAGTGAGATAAATGTTCAATCATGGTTTGCTCCAGGCCAAACCGGGAGGAATCTATATGGGATCACAACATCAAGATCATTTTCTCAATCTTAAGAAGAGAAGGGACCAAGAGGTTAGTGTGCATACCACCTATACTAGTAGGAGCCAATCTCAAAGTGGGTGTCATGTCTTTTATGGAGAGAATACTAGAACCATGCAACTGGAGATTGACTGTTTGCGTAGGAGGTTGCACCGTGAGTGATGAAGGAGGACTCGTTCCAATTCTAACTTTTCTTTTGATGATGATATGGATGGCAGTTATAGGCCCAGGTCAGGACTTCCACCAGTGAGTCTTTCTCATGTGATGAGGACTACCACCATGAACGTAGAAATAAAAACCTATCTTGCAAAGTTCTGGGAAATGACGCCATGAGCAGGGTGTTAAACCAAATTTCGAAGCCAACTTTGGTTTACTCAGCCAGTATTCACCATGTACAAACGTCGAACAGATCTTGTAGAGCATGTAAGCCACTTCAACCAAAGAATGGCTGTTCACTCCAGGAATGAAGCCTTGACGTGCAAGGTGTTCCTATCTAGTTTGGGGCCTGTGGCAATGAAATGGTTTGATGGTTTAGGAGTAAGTTCTATTAATTCCTTTAAGGAACTCACTCAGGCATTCGGATCTCGTTTTGTTACTTGCAACAGAATTTCTCGGCCCTTGGAATCTCTATTGTCCATCACCATGCGAGAAGGGGAAACACTAAAAACATACTCTAACAAATACTGGGAGATGTTCAATGAGATAGATTACTTGCAGCAAAATTTCTCAACCCTTGGAATTTCTATTGTCCATGACCATGCGAGAAGGGGAAATACTAAAGACATACTCTAACAAATACTGGGAGATGTTCAATGAGATAGATGGAAACTTTGATGATGTGGCCATAAGGACATTCAAGGTCGGCATACTAGCCAAGCATGATTTGAGGAAATCTTTGACAGGGAAACCTATTAAGAGTGTGCATCAGCTCATGGACCAAATTGACAAGTATAAGCGGGCAGAGGAGGACCAACTACAAGGGAAAGGAAAGGCTAAGGTTATCCCTCAAGATAAGAGGGATTCTAGGTTAGGCAGATACAACAATAACGGGCCCTAAAGAGACTATGATTTCTCACCATTAGAAACAAAGAATTAAAAGTTTATAAGTTTATCTTGGAGGCAAATGGCTTGAAGGAAATTCCCACTTGTCCTTTGATGATCCTTTTACTCTTGCAAAATGTTGGAGAAATTATTTTAATAATCAAATTCTTGAGGTTGCTTAGAATCTATGGAAAGATTATCATTTCATAGGAAGCACATATAGAATCTCTGTTTTTGGTCCCAAACCCTATGCTAATGCCTTTGTTCACTTGCGAATAGTAGATCATCCTAATCCAAGAAATCTTCTCATCCCAGGAAAAACTCCAAAGTTTGAGCCACTTTTATATTGCGGACTATGTAATAAATATGCTATCTATCATAAACATACGTGTGATGATAATCCTCCATGGGATCCTTATGATGGTTATCCATCCAATGCTCCTTCCACTGATTGATGAGTTCACTCTTGAGGTTACTACTATTTGAGAATGCTGTTACTTTCCCTTATTTGTCTAGGCTTTCACAAAGGCCAAAATACTTCAATGTCTTTGAAGAATATGTTACTGAAAATCTGGAACTATTTCAAGATACCCCAGATTTAATGGAAGATTTTGATTCTCCTATTTGTCTGGCCTACACAACAGCCAAAACACTTCAATATTTACCATTGCTAAAAGCCTGTTTCCCACCAATACGATGCTTCTAAAGATTCCCAATACTAGCGCTCATTTGATTTCCTTTAGCACAAGAAGGCAACAATGCCAATGCTTATGAAGGATAGTGCTTATTGGTTTCTTTTGGCACAAAAGGACATCAATAATATGGCCTAGACCCTAAAATTGTAGGCCTCTGAACTCCACGGATGATTCCCCAAAAATGAGTCAAAAGTGGAAAAATTCACTTTTACTATTCATCTATCACTATTCACCTGTCACTACTCATCTATCACTATTCATCTGTCTATTCACTTGTTACTGTTCATCAGTTACTATTCACCTGTTATTATTCATGACACTGTTCACTCCGAATTTTGCCTATTTAAGGGGGGTTGTCCCTTAAGTTTAAAACAAGCTGTAATTTCAAAATTTTCTTCCCTTAGAACTTCTTCCCTTAGAAGCCTTCTTAGAGAGAAAATTCCTTGTTTCTACTACCACTATTTCCCTACAATCCTTGTAACTAGGACTAGTTCAAGCTTTGTAACTGATAACTTGTACTGTTGAGATCCTGTAACTACTACTATTGTAAGTGTTTATTCTACTTTCAATAACAAGTATTTTCAGTTTTCTGTTCATTATACTACTTTTTGCTACTGCCATCTTGGACGATTCTAAATTTTCATTGCTTTCATATATACTGCTTGGCTGGTTCTCTCGCCTTACTACTGCTTTTAAATTACTTTGATTATATTTGCAATACCGCCTTCTTGGCTAGTTCTACTTTGCTTTAATATTATTTTCAACATATATTATTATTGTGCTTCCGCCTTCAACTTGGTATCCTTCTCCCTTTATGGTATTAGAGCCACTTTTTTCTGGCTGGTGATAGTGTGGTTATGTTCTCTGTTTGTGTCTACCCGAAACTTTGATAATCCTTTGTGAAAGTTCAAATATGTGTTTAAGAGATGCTAGATTTAAGCACTTTAAAGATAGCATTCTTGGTATGATTACTGCTTCTTTATATGATGATCATGTTTATTTTAACTATTGTCCTGATCTTACTCTTGCTTTGGATGATCCTAATATTATTAAAGCTTTAACTTTGAATATTGCTTCATCTGGTTATCACATGAAAAAAGGTAGTAAGCATTTTGCTTTGATTTATCGCTTTTATTATAGACTGTTGGGTACTCAAATAAACCCTGGTGCTAAGATCCATAGAGAACCTTCTAGTAAAACCATGTTAATTCAATGTTCAACCCCTGATGCTAAAGTTCAAGTTCCAAAAATGATTCAATGGCACGGGCACGATGTTAAGCTTCCTATTGATTGGTTGTTGGAACAAGAATCCCTTCCTACTAACCTGTTTTTGATGAGCTAGATCTCACTCATATTCAACAATATCTTGATGGTACTGTTAAAATAAGTTTTCAAAATGATCCACCTTTGAGGATCAACGAAGGAAGGCATTCCTTTGCTGGATTTGAAAGTATTTCAAAAAGAGATCAAGAGATCAATGATTTTTTGTAGAAGAATTTTGAAAAACCTAATAATCTATATATTACTAAAAGTTGAAATGTAGCGTTTAATGTTGCTGCTCCCACGTTGCGCCACATCAGCTGCCACGTCATTCTTTTTTATCTTTTTTAAAATATAATTTTTCCTACAATTTTAAAATGGTTTTTACAATTTTCAGCCCTATAAATGGAGCCCATTAGTTATTTATTTACTTCCATTATTACCCTATAATAAATCCAGCCCACTACTTATTTATTTATTTTTACCATCACCCTATAATAAATCTGTATAATTAATCCAGCCCATCTCTTATTTATTTAGTTCCACTATGAAGCCCAACCCAAAACCTTTTCAATTCAGTTTTAGGGTGTTGTGTGTGCCTTTTCAATTTAAAGGAAAGTAAATAAATTAAAAATTAAAAATTAAAAAATAAAAACGTTGAAGCCTTTCAAGCTTTAGAGTTTTTTATTTATTTATTTATTTTTTTTCAATCTATATCTTACTAAAAGCTGAAACATAGCGCTTAATCCTGCTGCTCTCATGTTGCGCCACATCAGCTGCCACGTCATTCTTTTTTTTCTTTTCTTTTTTAAAATATAATTTGTCTTACAATTTTAAAATGGTTTTTACAATTTTCAGCCCTATAAATGGAGCCCACTACTTATTTATTTAATTTCACTATCACCCTATAATAAATCCAGCCCACTACTTATTTATTTATTTCCACTATCACCTTATAATAAATCTGTATAATTAATCTAGCCCATTTCTTATTTATTTAGTTCCACTATCAAGCCCAACCCAAACCTTTTCAGTTTAGCTTTAGGATTTTGTGTGAGCCTTTTCATCTTAAAGGTTAAAAAAAAATAATAATAATAATAAAATAAAAATAAAAAACCAAAATGTTGAAGCCTTTCAAGCTTTAGGGTGTTTTTTTTTTTTTTTTTTCAATTTTCTTATAATTGTTTTTAACATTTATTTTTTTAATATTTACAATTCTCCAATCTTTCTCTCTCCCTTACTATTTCATCTCCCCACTACTTCTTCAATCTTTCTCCCTCCCTTACCTTTTCATCTCCCCACTACCTTTTACATTAATATCGTTCCTCCTCTTTCCCTTCATCTTCCTTTATTTTTTTCTTCTTATTCACGCCCTCTTACTATAAATTTGTTACTATCTCTTCTATTCTATCCATAGTTTTCCCTCAACAAAAAAAAAAAAAGGTTCCCTCTCTATCTAAATTTTTTGGTGGATTTTTTTTTTCTTGCATCTCTACTTTAGGTTAATAATTTATTATATTCTTTAAAACTCTATTTTGGGTTAATGCGATTTAGTTTTGTTTTTTAAATTGTGATTTAGTTTTGTTTTTTAAATTTTTGTTGTTGTTTTTTTTTTATTTTTTATTCTCTTTGATTGTTAAATGTTATCCTATTGCGTTCTAAAGAATTAAATATTGCATATAAAAATATAATATTAATTCCGATGGTGGATGTTGACTTAGACCAAGGTTTGTTCTTTTGATTAATTTCAATACTTTAATTTGAATTGTTCCTTAGTTTTTTTTTTCTTAAAATTGTTTTCATTATATTCCACCCCCTCTCCTTGTTCACGTAGCATAAAACTAGGCTAGATACTCTCTATGGGAATGATTCTTACTCGCACTACTACATATATTTTTAAGAGTATAGGTTTTATTTTTGGTTGCCTGCGACAGCACACCAAATTTTGGCGCCGTTGCCGGGGAGTGATTCTAGTTGATTTTTTTTGCTTCTTGTGAACCTTATTTCATTCTTGAAATTTTCAAAAAAAAAAAAAAAATCGTTAGTTTTTTATAGTTATGGTTTTGGCAGAGTTCTGATTGCAATAGAACTAGGCCTCGATAGTATTGTTTTCTAAAGGTAAACGATGTTCTGAGCAAGACTAGTTAATCCTTTGGATTACTTGCCCCACCCTTTCGAGGCTAGATTCCACTGTTTTCTAGGGTTTTTAGGTGTTTTTTGTGTTTTAACGTAGAATTTTGATTTATTTTCATTACTCTAGATTTTACTTGGTTTGCTTTTCATGGTTTACTAGTCACTAACCCGTGCTATGCACGAGAACCTACCTATTTGTGTGGTAAACTAAAATGATTTTATAAAATTTTAAGTTGATTAAGAAACTACATTATTGCACGAATTACTCTTGTATAACTTCAATTTGTGTTACAATTTGATAAAGAAGTCATTGTTTAAATGTGCAATGACTTACGAAAAATATTAAAGAATAGTTCATGACTATAAACCTATAACTATTGAAAAGAATCAAAAGATTAAGAGCTTAAAAATTATAAAAATATATATGTGTGTGTGACTACACAACAGAGAAATATAAGAGAAAAATTTGTTACACTCAAAATAATAATTCAAGGTTATAATCATTGAAATTTTCCAGATAGTTTTAGATATTACAAAAATATAACTCAAAAAGTCATATGTTAAAACTTCCAAAAGGCCAAAAAATATTAAGGAATCATAAGATTTACATCCTATAAATTATTGAAACAAAACTATATATATATATATATATATATGATTTTATAATACAGAAATATAAAAGAAAAATTGATTACCTTCAATAGAATAATACATGGTATAGTTTTTGAAACCTGCTAAACATGTTCAAATATTGCAAAAACTAACACAAAAATTCAGATGTGAAAACTTCCAAAATGCCAAAAATATATGACTATTCAAAAGAGAAAAATAAGAAGAAAAAAGTACATGAACCTATAAAGTAATAAGTTTTAAATTTTAATGGGTCTAAACTTTAAACAATGAAAAAATATCATATGTTAGGTTGTGTTCCTAGCAACCCTGAAAGAAAAAGTAAAGGGAAAAAAAAACCATGAAATAACATCAAGCAATAAGTTTTAATGGGTTTAAACTACAAACAATGAACAAAAATAATCATAAACAATCAAAGGTGTAGGGTTTGGTTACCAAGATCATATGGTTGTAAAACACAACCTTTCAACATTGATTTAGGGTTATGCAGAAGGCAACATAAATGATAGAAAATTGTTTTTACATTGTCTGCTATGCCAACCATCTAAATATATTAATTCCAAAAAATATTAAATAAAATAATTCCTAGAATTATATGAGATAATTAAGAAGAACATCAAGCCCTTGCGTGGATGTTATTTGTGGTCGGCTGTCCATCATTGCAATTCATAGACTTTGTTGTTAATAAGACAATCGAGTTCAAAACTAAAAGCGATTAGGTGGCCTTTGTACTACAGGATTTGCTCTCATTGAAGAATCAACTTGCTTCCTACTATGGCTTCAATTTGATATGTGTGTTTTCTTTGTGAAAATTTGAGTGAGTATGAGGGGTTTCGACCTTGGCAAAAGTTTATATTTGTGAAAATTTTTGTTATAGAATTTTAGTTGAAATAGAATTTTCAAGTTTTTGAAACATATATCTAATAAAGTTTTATTTAAACTAAACTATTGTAATACTTGATAAGATATAAAACCAAAAATAAAAAGAATCTAAAATAAAAAGAAAAAGAAAATAGTGATGACGTGGAAAATTGTGGGAGCTCCGAAGGCTTCGGTTTTATATCGATATATAGATTAGAGTTTCCTTGATTGTTTATGACTATAACTCGATCTTCTAATCAAGGTGATTTGCAGTACGATCCAGAAATAGAGAGAACTTTGCGCAAGTTAAGGAGGGAAGCTAGGAAAAATTCTGAAGAGCACAATCTAGCTCTTGATTCCCTGTTTGCTAGCAATTTTGATTTAGAAGAGGACGAAGTCATGGCTGAAAATCAAACTTTGAAAGAGCTTGCTGCCCTCGATTTGAATCAACAACCCTTATGTATAACATTCCCTACTTTAGATGCTACTACT
>CM070307.1:56652543-56665043 GCA_036321655.1 Quercus alba | reverse complement strand
ATACTACAAAGTATAAGGTAAACATGACATGCTAGGATGAAGAAGCAATGTAAAGACCAATACATGACAAGAGTAGCAAAGGTGTGTGCAAGAGGTGGCTATGTGCAATGCATGACCAATGCATGAAAAATGCACATGTGAGGCAAGGTGTGTTAAATACACAACCAATGAACCAAACATGTTCCTAATGAGAAAACATGAGAAATCCCAAAGTTTGGTACTCATCGGAGTCCAAACAAGCGAGAAAATACCTAAGAGGCATTTTATCAAACACCTAGCATGCACACTATGAACAATAATGTGAAACAATACATGAACATCATGAAATACACCTTTAATACATGTTCTTTCTGCCACAAGGGGCCAACAACTAATGCAAATCAACAAAAGAAACCAATCCTATGAAAAAATTTGACAAAAATTAAGTTTTCCCAACCCTTATGATAAAAATCCTAACTATGAGCACAAAACTCTTCAAAACATAATCTAAGGATCAAAATCAATAAAAAGAGTTTATAATTACCTTAGAGATGTTAATTGAATGAAAAACCATTCAAATTGATTGGGTTTAGATGTAAAAATAGTGAAAGAGGGGTTTAAGAGAGGATGAGAGAGGTTTATAACAGGTTTCCCACAAAAAGCCCTTTAAAAAGCTATTTCTGGGCGTTTTGCGATTGGGCGAGTCACGAGGTACAGTCGCGAAAATTTTCGCGAGTCGCAAGTGAGTCACGAGCAAGTCGCGAGTGAGTCGCTAAAGCTTCTGAATGAACTCGTGACTGGGATTTCGCAATTGGCGAGTCGCCAGCTGAGTCGCGAAAAACTCTGACACCTGTTTTTCAACACAAAACATGTTTAAACAATGAAAAACAAAGTATGCACTAAACATGAACAAAAAGAGTGATAAAAATCACTTCCAAAAACATACAAAATGATCAAAAATCTTTTTGGATTGAACCATATATAGTTGAGCACACACACATCACATTTAAACAAGTACAATCAAACAAATGAGTAAGGCATTCATTGAATATTAGGCATGTGTGTTGTGTGTGCATATCAAATGTGGAATAATCCTTAGTCTAGAGTGAAACTTCAATGATCAATTCAATCAAGTCATACATAACTAGTACTAAGTCAAGTGGTTTATTTCAATTATAGAAATGAACATATATGACCTCCCACAAGAAAATAATTACATAAGATTGAAGCTTTTCATTTGGCTTTTTACAATTCATATCATTTGATCATTTTGAATCAATACTACTTATTTTGAGCAATACATCTCATTTTTGAGATTGATGCCTGAAATTTTTGATATTTCAACACAGAACATGTTTAAAAAATGAAAAGCAAAGTAAGCACTAAACATGAACACAAAGAGTGATAAAAATCACTTCCAAAAACATATAAAATTATCAAAAATATTTTTGGATTGAACCATGTATAGTTGAGCACACACACATCATATTTAAACAAGTACAATCGAACAAATGAGTAAGGCATTCATTGAACTTTAGACATGTGTGTTGTGTGTGCGTATCAAATGTGGAATAATCCTTAGTCTAGAGTGAAGCTTCAATGATCAATTCAATCAAGTCATACACAACTAGTACTAAGTTAAATGGTCTATCTCAATTAGAGAAATGAACATATATGACCTCTCACAAGAAAATGATTACATAAGATTGAAGCTTTTCATTTGACTTCTTACAATTCATATCATTTGATCATTTTGAATCAATACAACTCATTTTGAGCAATACATCTTATTTTTGAGATTGATGCCTGAAATTTTTGATATTTCAATTTGATGAACAAGCCTTTGGCTTTTGGGTATTAAATATTTTCAATACAAGTCGCTTTCCCTTTTTCCTAGTCAAATACTAGTATGTGTGATAGCTTTTGCAGCTCATTATCTCTTTTCATTTTGAGATTTACATTTATTGAGCTCTTTAAGAAAAAACAATAAAAAGTGTGAGAAAATATATAGGCACAAGTCTATGCAAGTATCAAAACCACCAAGACTATTGACCAATCATTCATGACAAGCTTGAAGATCAATTTACAATAATCACACATAGGTTTCAAATTTTTCCCACAAAGAAATAAGTGCATAAAGATCAAGCTAAGCTCATAAATGCACAAAGCCATAAGTACAAAGGTACAAGGCAGAACTCACATGTGATATGTGCTCAAACATATACTATCAAACTTTTTGAATTTTTCACTTTTTATGTGGTTTTGGATTTTTACTCACACAAAACTGAAACATAAAAGTAAGATAAAAAAAGAAACAATGCATACAAATAAATGCAAGATGCACAAAATGAATGAAGATATGACATTTAATGCATGAAGGGTCCTACAAATATTGAAAGAATTAGATCAAGGACCAAAAGAGCAAAAGCTCAACCATAGGAACCCTTCCTCATCCAAACGGAATGATTGTTTGGAATAAGTGTCTCATGTGAAGTGAGATGAGGGTTGGAAGAATAAGAACCAGAGATGCACATAGTCAAGGAGTTAAGAGCATTAAACCTTTCTTTAGCAACATGTTATTTTCACTCAAATCTGGTTTACTCTTTTTAGCACAACTTCCATGAAACTCAAGTTTCTCTTTTCTTTTGATTCTTTTAAAAGTATGAAACTTAGAGCATTGAGGTCTTAGATGACTAAAGGCACCATAATGGTGACAAACAATGCGTTTAGGTCTACTAGGCTTTTTGGGAAGAGATCTAGCAACATTGTTTTGTTCCCTTTTCAACATGGAGTATTGAGGTCTTATATGACCAATCACACCGCAATGGTGGCAAGTTGGAACAAATTTAGATCCATTCAAAACCTTAGGTTGAGACCTAAACGGAGGCTTTGACTTAACAACCTTTCTCTCCACCTTTTGATTTCTTTTATGTGAAGGAATGTACACCGATTTGTCATTTAAGGTAGAACACACACTAGGCACAAAATCAGGTACCACAACATGATTGCAACAAATATTTTCATCATTTTTAACAATAGGTTCAGCAATCAAACACTTGGCATGCATCTTAAGAGATTCATTTTCACATTTAAGACCATCAACAAGTTTGTTAGACAAAACAAGTTTAGCATCCAAGTCCATACATTCAAACTCTTTCAGCTTTTTAAGAGAAATTTTAGCAAGTTTTTTATATTTCTCAACCAATTTGTTGGATTCATTGAGCTTAGCAATCAAATCATCCTTTCCACAAAATAACTTACTCAAATTCTTTTGAAACTTCTTAGCATTTTTCCTTCAAGAGTTTGTCAACAACACCCATAGATTCAAATAACATGTCATCACACTTATGAGGATTAACACTCATAGAGGCATTTTCACAAACACGTGGCATGTTACATTCATCACCAACCAAATCATACAAAGAGGCATACAAAGCACAATCCATAGCAAATAAACACAAGGGGTCAAGGATCACACTTAGGTATTTAAACCACAACAAGTGTACCCGCTCTGATACCAATTGAAAGTTCAAATAGTGTATAAAACACCCTTAAACATTTAGACCCCCAATTACAAAATAATCAATTCAAGCATTATGACAAACAACTTGTGTGTGAAAAATGAACACAAGCTATAAACAGAATTGGTAAACAATTTAAGCCAATTAAAATCACATCCACAGTAGAAAATAAAAGGCAAAGATTAAGGAAAGAAAGATACAAACACAAGGACAATACAATGATGTGTTATCGAAGAGAAAACCGAAGCTCTCGGCGTAAAACCTTTCCGCCGCCTTCCAAACGGTAAGTAATCCACTATAAAATTTAGTTGGGATACATGAACGGCAATAGATCCTCCAAGCCTAATCTACCCAGTGTACCTAAGCCTTCCAAGCTTCTTACTCCAATGAGGTTACGCTGAACCTATTTCTTTTCTAGCTTCCCGGATTCCATTACATGACCATAGCATCAACCAATGTAAATTGGTTCCTTCCTAACTGCTTCCCAAAATACCAAATAGCCCTCTCATAGTAATGGATATGGTGAGAAAAAGTTTTGGTAAAAGGCCTCTGAAGGATTTAACAATGGAGAGGGAGAGAGTAGAGGAATTTGAAGAGTCTCTTATGTGAAGATTGTGGATGAATCAATCTTGTTTTTCTCTAGGGTTTCTCTCTCAAAATTCTCTCTGGAAGCTCTCTTTCTTTTGTGGGTATAAAGGGTATTTATACTAGGGTAAGAATGGAATGTGAAGAGTCAGGTTTTTCAAAACAGGGCTGGCTCACGGCTTGACTGAGTCGAGAGATCCAGCCGCGAGATAACTGAATGGCCAGTTGTCCTATTTTGTCCTGTAGTGCTCTAGCTAGCATGATACTTCAACTTCTGGCATGCCTGGCACGTTTGTTGCTTCTGGCAGCTTGCAGCCGCGAGTCACCCGCGAGATCCAGTTGCGAGTCTCTGTTTTTCTTGCATACTCTTGAGCATTTCTTCACACTATCTCACTCACTATCCTTACAAAAATCCCACCTAAATACAGGGTTACTAATTGCTGAAATACAAACAAATTTGGCACGGAATAAAGCCAACAAGATGATTGATTAAATTCAATCTTACAAAATGGAACATGTTTTCATTCTCAATTCGTGAGTTCCATTGTTGATGTAATTCTAAAAAAAGAAAAAGAAGAAGAAAAGATAAAGAAAAAGGAAGTGATGGAGGAAATTGTTTTCAATGTTACAAACTTTCCATGTTCATAATTCCTCCTAAAATTCCAAGAAAGGGGTCTGTTTTAATGTGATATATCCAAAGGTGGAAGCTATTGAATGGCATGATTGGTTTTACAGGTCTTATATATTTGAGCTTGAGTTGATTCATTTTTGCTCCACTAGTTTTGATGGCTTTTGAGCTACATTTCCAAATATTTCCCACCTTGATCCTAAACCCCGTTACAACCCTTGAAAAGTCCTTATGATTTGTGTTATGCATGTGATCCCAGTGGTGGAGAATGAGAAGATATTTAAGCCTATGGTAGATCATTTCCATTGGAATGAATTTGAGCGAAACACATACTCTTCAAACACATAAGAGTCGAATGTTTATTTCTGTGAAGGTCTACATATTTAGTTTACTCCATCTTCAAGTGAAAATGCTTACTAAGTAATTGTAAGTTATTTAAGAATGCTTGTTCATGATATGTTATGAGTTTTGAAGAGCTTGGTCATTCTTCGCTGATGGTGTTGCAACCTTGGTGTTTTTGGGAAAGTGAATTTGAGTTTTGCCCGAGGATGAGCAAAAGTTAAGTGTGGGGGAATTTGATGAGAATGCAAATTGTCATATTTTTCTCCTTTAATGTTTAGTCTTTTATATTTATTTTGTGCCTAAATGTACTCATTGTTCTTATATTTTGATTTAGGATGCAAATTGAGGCGTTAAGTACGAAACATAGTTAATTAGGCGATTCTAGATAGCTTTGACACCACTTTGTAATCTGGGCATAACTCTCTCATCCAATCTCCGATTGAGATGATTCAAGAACCTATGGAACGCCATGACAAAGAGCTACAACTTTCATGTTTTGAGTTTTGAGAGATACGGGACGAATCAAGGTCGAAATTTGGCTTGAAGTTGCTGCACATGCTCTGTTGACGTTCTGGAATGTTCCTTTGCCTGCAATTCTAATACACAGATCTGATGGGGTTTATTTTCAGAAGCTTCCAGATCTGGTGCACGAAATTTCCAGCTGAAAAAAACCACTTTCCGAGTTATATTAGGACTTTGTTTTATTTTTAATATTTTTCCTAAATTAGTTAGATTTGGATATTATTATTGAGAATATTTTTAGGAGATTTTGTAAGCTTGGGAAAGGGGGAATTAACATGTAAAAGGGGGAGGAGAAATCAAAATTGGACACACACGCCTTTCTCTCCTCTCTTCTCTAATTTTTTTCCTTTGAGTTTTCATCATGGCCTTACTTGGCTAAACTTTTATACTTGGTCGAAAGAAACTGAAGCTTGGGAATCAATAAAACTGTGAGATCTAATTTGTTTTTATTGTTCAATTTATGCTTTGAATATTGGATGTTCTTCTGTGCCTATTTTCATGATTGTCTCGTTTAATTACTAGCAGGCCTACTAGTTTATTATTTGTTGCAATCTACTACTAGGTTAGATATCAAATATGTAATTGTTTGATCTCTCTAACTTGTGAAGCAACCAAGATTTAATGATTTGCTACGTCAGAAATTATTAGATCTTAGGAAGAATGCTTGCCTAAATTAAATACAATCGCTTGTAATTGTGATATTTAACTTCATCGATCTTTCTAATTCTTAAGGCTGCTACTAGATTAAACTTTTAGTGCTTGTCTTAGGTTGTTTAGTAGTTAGAGTTTATTAGATCGCTTGTTTTCTAATTAACTATGACTAGAGAGATAGGAAAATTGTTCCGATGGTGAGTATTCAAAGTGTGAATTGATATATACTTGCATCGATGATCAGTTGTAAAATTTCGATGGTGGATGTTGACTTAGACCAAGGTTTGTTCTTTTGATTAATTTCGATACTTTAATTTGAATTGTTCCTTAGTTGTTTTTTTTTTTTTTTTTCTTTTTCTTAAAATTGTTTTCATTATACTCCACCCCCCCCTCCCCTCCTTGTTCAAGTAGCATAAAACTAGGCTAGATACTCTCTGTGGGAACGATCCTTACTCGCACTACTACATATATTTTTAGGAGAATAGGTTTTATTTTTGGTTGCCTACGACAGCACACCACAAAGCTATACAAAGTCTCCGAAAACCATAAGAAGATGTATAGGTTGACCACCAAGAAGCTTAGTGATGTAGAGTTGGAACGAGAAGAGCTTTCTACAAAGTTTGATGAAGCCAATCAGACTATTGGAGCACTGAGGTTTGAGAATAATTTCTTAGCTAAGAAAACCAAGAAACTTGAAGTGGAGCTGTTTCAATTCAGAGCTCAATTGGAGAGGACTTCAAGTGCAAAGGTTGATGAGATGCTCAGTCTTCAAAAATTTGCTTTTGATTGAACCGGTTTAGGGTGTGATTTCTCTTCTCCTAGTATTGCTTCTACTAGTGCTATTGTTTTTGTTTCTCCTAGTAATAATGCTGAAACTGAGAACAATAATGTCAAAACTGATTTAGCTAGTGAGAACATAGACAAGGGTAAATCTATCTTACGAGCACCCCCTAAGCAGGATAATAAAGAAGTTAAAAACCTTAGGGCTAAGAAGGCTAACTCTCAAAAGCCAAAATAGAAGAAGCAACATCTCTGTCATCACTGTGGAGCAGCTGGTCATACTCAACCCAATTGCTATAAGTGGTTAGCCACTCAACAGAGAAACGGCATGATTGCATCAGGAAACCAGAATCAGTTTCCATCCACTTTTGCTCCCCTTAGAGATCTTCTTAAAGCCCTCATGTTTCTTTCGACCTTGAACGGTTTCAACTCTTCCCCCTTACCATCGGATCAAGGGTTCGCCAAACGGAAAGGTTCTTCCAAGGTGTGGAAGGAAAAGGGCTCCAAGTGAATCTATCACTTTTTCTCTCTCCTCTTCTTGTTTTTGTTTGCATTACTTGTATGTTTTGCTTTATTGTTTTGAGTCAGTCTAGTTTTATGCATTGTTTTGTTTAATTCGTTTTTGTTGGTTTCCTTTTCAGTGTTGGTTTATTTTTTTCATATAAAAATAAAAATAAAATTAAAAAATTGAAAAATACAAAAACAGTGTGTGTTATGTGTACATTGGTACTTGTGTACCTTGGATGGCCATTAAAACAAAGTTTTCTAAAACTTTGTATCTTTTGTAGATGAGCATCTTTATGCACAACTAAGCAAGTGAGCTTTATGGCTCGTGTTTGTGATGTGTAACGTTAAGTGATCTCTTGTACTTAACACTCGTATCACTCTTTTTGACAGAAAGGACTAGAAAATCCTAAAAGAAAGGCATAAATAATCATCTCACCACTGTTGCCCGCCAATCATAAAATGACATCTGTATGCATCGGCATAACAAAAGTGCAATGTCAAAAGCTTAACATCACTGGGTATTTCTTTTCTTTCTCTTATATGCTCATGCATGATTTGCTTAAAATGAAAAATATGCAAAGAAAATAAAAGAAAAAAAAATTAAAAATGCTTTATATATGATTGCAAGCGTATTTTCTAGGAGATGTGGGAGTTATAAGATGTAATCTGAAGGTGATAGTCCCCATCAAACAATGATGATTGTGTGTGACTTAAAGTGATTTTCTCATATCTCAAATCGTCATAACATGTAGACAATTATGCAATCTTGCAATGTTTTTCACACACAACACGTAATATTCTTTGCTACTCTTGATACATGTGCAGGTACAATGTGATTTGGCCATCACAAGGTTTACATGTGTTAATGTATGCTCACTAAACTATCTTGACTTGCTTTTGAAATATAAAATTGGTTAGACTTCTTTAGTGTGTGTGTGTATGTGTTTTGGGATCAAAATGCTTATCATTTTTTTTTTTTTGAGAGATTCTTTTGAGATGTAAAAATGTTGTTTGGATCCTTGGTTGAGTTGCATGTTTGGTTGCATTCATATTTGTATTTTTCTCTTCTTGAAAAACTATTTTAAAGCAATCTCGATAGCTCCTCGACACCTCTCGATACTTGGCTTATCTATCGAGCTCTTCAGTTGCTTTTTATCGCAATCTCGACACCTCTCGATAGCTAGGTGGATCGATCGAGAAAGTGTCTGTCCCCTCGATAGATCCTCAATCCATCGAGCATCCTTTTGCCTTGGACACCTGCTTGATAACTGCATTTGTTGACCCTCTTTAAAGCACAACACCTCTCGACTTGTCGAGAATTACCGAGCTTGTATAAATAGGGACAATTCGAATCTCACTTTCCTCGATCTCTCTCGATTGCTCTTAACTTTTTCACCTCCCAAACACATTTTTCTTTCTCTAAACTTTATTCCCAAGAGATTTTAAGCCTTTATCAAGTTTCTTTTCACTTGGTAGGTGTCTAAATCCCTCATATTCATGCATTTCATGATTTTTAACCTAAGTTTTTGAGCTTTTTAAAAATTTTGGGGTTTTTCAAAATCAAAGAGGCTTTTGCAAAATTTTTGGGATGGGTTTTGAAGATTTGATCTTAAAAACTTCATACATTGCATCTCATGTGCATTATAACTATATTTTCATGCATTTACATGTGTGTTATATATGTTATCTGATTATGTAGTGGTAAGATTGGATTGGGCTGAGCCCATGATGCCATTTTTTTTTGCATGTCACATGTTCATGCATTTCCATACATACGTACTCTCTTTTCATATATTTTGATATACTTGAACTGTTTTGGGACTTTTCTAAGTGTTTTTTCTCCCCCTCCCCCCCCCCCCCACTCTCTAGTTTATGTTAGTGCGTTATGGCACCAAAACATAAATCTACTTCATCCCAGAACCCTCTGCATTCTGGGGCATTTTCTTCTTCTAATCCCACCCCCTCTTTTGTTCGATTCCATGATGAGTAAGCCTGAAAGGACTTCTCAGAGAACTTCTCTAGATGAGGCGTTCATTCGGATCGCCAAGTCATTTTATTGGACCTCTCTGACACTGATCTACCCACTGTCATTCATAGTCGAGGTTGGGAGTCACTGTGTGACGTCTCGGTCACCTATCTATCTGTGCTGATCTAGGAGATTTACTCCAACATGCATGGATTTGATTATTTAGTACCTCATTTCATTACTAGCGTTTGAGGTACGCGCATTATTGTCACACCGGAGATTATCTTCGATGTGCTCTGTGTCCAGAGGGTAGAGCATCCTGACTACCTCAGTTGTGAGCATTTGAGGACTGTGTCCAAAGACGAGCTTATTTCTGCTTTCTGTGAGCGCCCTTCTGATTGGGGTGAGCGTCAGTTCACTTCTATTCGGCCTTTGCTAAAGGCCCTCGATTTTTTAACATGGTTATGACTTTTGTTCTTCATCCCTTTTCTCATTATAACTCAATTATCGAGCCTCATACTCGATTTTTGCTTTCTTTGATAAAGAGTCTCACTATAGATTTTCCCTCTCATTTCATTCTTTCTATCATAGATGTCTATAGGGATACGACATCCCATGATAAGCTTATCTTCCCTTTCGCTATCATGAGGATCTTACGCCATTTTTCCGTTCCCTTTCCTACTTCCAACCACTTTCAAATGTTGTGTGCCATTGACGCCACTACTATTAAACGAAGCGAGGTGCAGTTTCGTTCGAGGCGGTTTAGTATGACAGCTCCTCCTACTTCTTCACCTCCATCCACCTTCACTCCCTCTACTTCAGCGGGAGGTGTGACTCTGGACGCAATCATGGCGCAGCTTTGGCGCATGGATGATTGCCTTGATGCACTCTCTACTAAGTTGTATTAGGTGAACACCTGTATCGGCTGTATTCCTAGATGACAGGCTCACCTTGGTGGCTTTGTAGAGTCTCCCTCTCCTCCTTCCGAGGCATCTAAGACATCCGAGGACGATGACGACTCCAACGACAATGATGATGATAAGGATGGAGACGCTAGCTCTTCCGGCTCTAACGAGATGTCTACTTGACACTCTTACCCTTTGTCATTTGTGACAAAAAGGGGGAGTAGTTTTGGTTATAAGGGTAGTCATAGTTAGGGGGAGGGTTAGTATAGGATATTTTTGTTAGGGGGAGAGTGCAAATTGAGGGATGTAGTGAGGACTTGATGCATTTTGTTTTTTTCTTTCTATTTGAAATACATTATTCTTGTACATGGGTCTTGTGACCATTATTGACATACATTGTACTTATATTCTTTATATATTGATGTATGTTTTTTTTTTACCTATCCTTACATGTGTTGTTTCTTTTCTCTTTTTATGCACGTGTTTCTTATACTTGTATGCAATCTATTATTTCTGTTTCACACTAAGATACCGTGATGAGTTTTTTTTTTTTTTTTTTGAAGTGTTTCAGAAATATAGGTTGTCAAAGTCTTTCTTGCCATAGACTCTCTTCTTGCAAAGTTTTTCAAGAGTTTGTGTTAGGATAGATTTTATTGTATTCAACAAGTGAATATGAGTTGAATGATTTATGACTTCTCTCATATGTTCATTTGTTTGTTGTGGTTTTGTCACGGATTGCTAAATAGGGAGATTGTTAGGACATATGTGTTTCACATTGTAAAGTTGTGATTTACAAATATGTATTTTATTGGCTTTTATTCCATGCCAAATTTGATTGTAATTATATTCAATCTTTTGTACCCTATATTTATTGTGGGATTTTATCGTAAGGGTTCTGTGTTAAAGAGAGAGAGAGTGAAGACTTAAGCAATTGAAGCCAGAAGAGTTCTTGCAGGTAGCTCGCGACTAAGCATCTTGCGAAGTGAAGCATGTGCCGTGCACATGACTGGAATGTGAAGTGTCAGTATAGATGGAGATAGCTGTGTTTCGTGAGTAGCTCGCGAGTAAGGCCTACCCGCGAGACACCCGCGAAACATTCTGTTTTGCCAGACTGTACTATCTGATACACACTTTCTGTACCCACACTATATATACCCACATTACCCATAAATGTTGAGGAGTGCTTCTAAGAGACAAACCTAGCCTCAAACCTTAAGAGTTAGAGATTATTGATAGGCCACAAACTGAATGACCCTTTGTGATAGAAATTAATTAATTAATTAGCTAAGTTATTAATTAATCAATTTATCATGCAAACGCGTGATAGCACAAACAAATCACCAATAAAATAAATATGCAGTGGAAAATAAATAACACGATGATTTGTTTACGAATGGGGAAAACCTTATGGTAAAAACCCCACAGGGTGATTTTCAGGTCACCACTCCCGAAACTCCACTATTATCACAACAAGCAGTTACAAGTAAAGGAATCCCAGTACCTTACCAACCTACAGTTGAACCCTTACCCCAATACCCAATTGGACTTGTTCTGTAGTGACAGTTCCCCTTTCAGATGCACGACTCCCAGTACGTGACTAACCAATTGCGCGGATCCCATTACGCGACTTCAATCACCAACTAATAAGGTTGTTGGTTGCAAAGTTCTTTAGTTCATCCACACGATGAAGATCAAGAAGATGCTTGGTCATAAAACCCTACAGTGCACATACACAGCAACTTCTCCAAGAGAAAGAGATGAGCTAGGGCAAGAAGTTCGTCTTTGGTCACAATTTGCTTGAATAGAGTTTGCTCAAAGCTTGTGCAACTTGTGAACACTTTGACGGCCCTTAAAACATGATCGGTGCAAAACTACAAGTGCACAGTATCGTAGTTTTATAGTAAAGTGATGAGAAGAGTATCGTCCTTAGGGATTGGTAACTTACTTTTGACAAATACCAAAATTATGCTAATCTCGATATTATCTAGAGAAGTCACTAAGGTTTTTTTTTTTTTGTAATTGCTATGCTTTACTCATCTAGCTAATTTAATTTAATTCTCTTTGTTTGTTAGCAATCTCCAAACTCATCCAAAAGCCTCTTTCGATAGTCAATT